>CAIGQZ010001492.1:4074684-4138898 GCA_903798205.1 Danio tinwini | reverse complement strand
TTATTATTATTATTATTATTATTATTATTATTATTATTATTATTATTATTATTATTATTATTATTATCCTTTCTAATTTTATCAAATTCGGACATTTTTGGTCAAAAACCTTTTGTGTTTTTTTTACCAAAAATTTGCTAAATCGGTGCAATTTTCTTAGATGTTTTAATTGGTATTTTAAACAATTAAATTTTAAACATTATATACATTTAAAATGTGAAGTAAATATAGAATTTAAAGCAGTGCTATTACCGATAAATGAGAAATATTAAAGTTACTTTTTGTTGACTGAAAAAAAAAATAGATAATGAGAAAATGAGAAATTGAGAAAAATGTGTTATCACAGATGGGGATATTATATTTAAAACTAAAAACTGAAAATATAACAATAAAATCGAATTAAAATAATATTCAAACTACAATAGTTGTGACTAGTTACTTTAAATACTAAAAAAAGCACTAGGCAATTAACAGAATTTGAAAACCCTAACACTATTAAACCAAAATGAAATAAAATGTAAGTAGAGTTATACAGAGTAGACCATAAGTCTTTTGTTGCTAATTTCCCAGAACAATGTAAATGCTGAAGCAGGTTTAGATCTAAGACAGTCCAGCAGAGCAACACTGCCTCAGCCAATAGCACAAGTCTGGAGGCGGGGCTATACATTCACTTGTTAATGCCACACTCTTAGTGACACTAGTGGCACAGAAATCCACTTTGGAGCTGTAAAAGTGAAGTGAGGAATGATTATCTAACCGTGTCTCCAATCTGAGGATACTGGCGACTGTACAGCTCTTGACAGTTAT
Source organism: Danio tinwini (assembly GCA_903798205.1). Lineage (NCBI taxonomy): Eukaryota > Metazoa > Chordata > Actinopteri > Cypriniformes > Danionidae > Danio > Danio tinwini. Next base: position 4,138,091 of record CAIGQZ010001492.1, on the reverse strand, counting down.
TGAAGATGTAGTCGTACGTGGAGTTGAGACAGGCTTTGACACAGTCTCGCACAACCTGACTGGCTCTCGGAGGACTCTGCAGCTCCTGGACCTATGCAGAGTGAGATTGTAAAGAGAATATATAAATGATGAAATAATAACTTCCATAACTTATGGAAAGCCTGGGTTACTTGGTTGTGTTAATGCAGGATCTCATTACCTTCATTCTGAAGAAGGTGATGCTAGTCAGAAGGTCTACTGTTGACTTGAGGTCTTGTAAACGGTCCTTACTGCTCGCAGGGAAGTTGTTCTGAGAAATTAACAGACAAACATTGAGAATCAACCATTTATGAGCTAAAAATAGGTTGAAAAATCAGTAAAAGACATTAAAACTCACTCGATACATTGAGAGGTCAATCCGCAGGGAATTGTGCAGCTGATCCAAGAGCTTGACAAACCTTTCTTTCTGTAAGAAGAGAAAAAATTATGAGAAAATTGTGAGAAATAACCTAAAATTAGGCAACACGGTGGGGCAGTGGATAGCACTGTCGCCTCACGGCAAGAAAGTCGCTGGTTCAAGCCTCGGCTGGGTCAGTTGACATTTCTATCTGCAGATTGCATGTTCTTCCCATGTTGGCGTGGGTTTCTTCCGGGTGCTCTGGTTTCCCCCACAAGTCCAAAGACGTGGTACAGGTGAATTGGGTAAGCTAAATTGGCCGTATTGTACGAGAATGAGTATGCATGGATGTTTCCCAGTGATGGGTTGCAGCTGAAAGGGCATCCTCTGCGTAAAACATATGCTGGATAAGTTGACGGTTCATTCCGCTGTGGTGACCCCAGATTAATAAAGACACTAAACCGAAAAGAAAATGAATGAATAAACCTAGAGTTGTGAGGAAAGCTGCTGCAATTCACAAGCCTACAAAAATGTTAGAATTGTGACATTTACATAAAATAGATGGATAGCTCGTATTTTCAACTGCACAAAATGAAGCTGCAATTCTTCAATGAAACGTTAAAGTGCAAGATATCAGAGCTGTAAGACAGACTAGAAAGACATATGCGAAATCAAGAAATACAAGCATGCTACAATTCTATGCTAAAATTTGGAGTTACATTACCATTATCTTGGATCCTATTATCTGAACTACTACCTGACTTTCAGTTTTCGTAGAACTGCAGCTTTTTGCCCTAGCAGTTGTGCATTTATGTACTTAAATCATACTTTTTCTGCTTATATCCCATAATTTGTAGTATATCTTGCAATTTTTGACTGCTAAAAAACGGTATTGCAAGCATTGTTAGGCAAGTTACTTCAAAAAAGTGATTAACTGCTAATTACATTGCTAAAACTGTATTTTTAATTACTTTTATAACTCATTTCTTTTCTTTTCGGCTTAGTTCCTTTATTCATCAGGAGTCACCACAGCGGAATAAACCGCCAACTTATCCAGCGTATGTACTTTGTCTAAAAATATAACTTAATTAGTCTGTAAGTACTTTATTTACTTGACTCAATACTAAAAATCCATATAAACCTGAATGAAACAGAAAGTAAAATCAAACAATCCAACAGGAGCTTTCCGTTTTATAAAAAAAATGCAACACTTAAATAAAAAGTTAAACATTACATGCATCAAAACACAAAATGTTTCAAAGTAATGACACTATATTTCATAAATACCATATTTTGACATCTATTGACAAAAGGATTTTTTCTTAAGCATGTGCCATTGTACAAATGTATTTTAGTTGAGCAATAGAAATACTTTGCCAAATATATTTGTACTACAACAACAACAAAATGTCTTGTACGGGAGCTGCAGTGCTGCCAATCACAAGACCCTCCAGTGCACAGTGAACACAGTCGAAAAGATCATTGGTGTCCCACTATCTTCCATTCAGGACATTTTCCTCTCACCGTGCTTCAGCAAAGCTAGAAGTATTATGAAAGACTCTATTCATCCCTACCGCAGTCTCTTTTAGCTGCTGCCATCAGGAAGAACGTTTTTAAGTATTAAAGTCTGCTAGGCTAGACTTACCCCCCTCTAAACGCCAATGCATTCCTGAGTATGTCCAATACCGGTGAGTGGCCTTAACAAACAACCTGTGGAAGGACACCCTCTCGTGTCTCTGACTCTTGCACCAGGTTGGACATTTGCACTATAGACACTTTCATAATCATTCCATGTCTCTTGGAAACATTGTGGATTTCAAATTGTGCTTCAATCAGATGAGTGGGCTTGACAAACCACCTGTAGAAACACCCTTCTCTCTTAAGCACCTGACACTTTATCTAAACTCCATCTTACAAGGACTCAATAAGGAAAGCGATGTTTACTATAAATGCACCACAATCATGTTGCACTGCTTGCTTCAAACTTAAATAACTCTTGCACAATATTAAACCTTAAATACCTCTTTTGCACAATATTCACTTTTAATACCTCTCTTGCACAATATCTTGAACAAAATTGTTCAGTCTTGTGTAAAGGTAGTTGTATAGCCTATCTTACGTGTATAAGTTAAGTCTTATGTGTATAGTTAAGTCTTATGTGTATATAGTTAAGTATCTTATAGTATATGTTAGTTATGCATAGGTTTTTTATAATAGCTCTTATATCCAGAGTTGTTTGTGTTTATGATCAATTTATGTAGCACCATTGTCCTGCAAGACGCAACATTTAGTTCCACTGTATGTCCACATATGTAGCGGAATGACAATAAAGCTCGACTTGACTTGAAAATATTTTTCTGCTTCTCTCAATTGATTTATACAGAATTTATGTCCAGTATTCAAGTCAAGTACATGATTAATAATTAAATTACCTAAATTAACAATTATCTAAATGAACTTTTATTAACTGTACTTAAATTATCCAAAAATTAAAAGTAATCCCTTACTTCTTCAGCGGAAAAGTAATTTGATTACAGTAACTAGTTACTTTGTAACTCATTACATTCATTCATTCATTTTCTTTTCAGCTTAGTCCCTTTATTAATCTGGGCTTGCCACAGCGGAATGAACCGCCAACTTATCCAGCACATGTTTTAAGCAGCAGATGCCCTTCCAGCTGCAACCAATCACTGGGAAACACCCATACAGACATATTCACACACATACACTACAGACAAGCTTACCCAATTCACCTGTACCGCATGTCTTTGGACTTGTGGGGGAAACCGGAGCACCCGGAGGAAACCCATGCCAACACGGGGAGAACATGCAAACTCCACACAGAAACGGCAACTGACCCAGCCAAGGCTCGAATCAGCGACCTTCTTGCTATGAGGCAACAGTGCTACCCACTGCGCCACCGCGCTGCCTAACTCATTACACCTTTTAAAAGCTGTGAGATATAAACTCAGAATAAGTTGCTAAAAGTAAAAATAACCTTATTTATTTCATATGACATAAAAGGCTTTCATAGTTCATAACAATCCCCCATTAACAAGCTTATTTCTCAACTTAGAAATGGCGCTGTTGTTTTGACACTATAATTACAGCCTGCAATTAGCGGAAGTGTTTCAATCTATAACAGTGATATTGAATTGTGTGTCCCAGGGTGCTTTACTTAGCTGGTCTGTCAATACAAAATAAAGAAGGGCTGCCATGACAGACACCTCCATTTTCAAAACAGGCTTTCACTTTTTGCATAAATCGTTTATGAACTTACTCTGACAAAGGAAAATGGGTAAACACGTTTAACTGACCACGTCCATTGTTGGCATATTAAGCATAATCAGGTTAGGAATGTGCTTGTAAACACTCTCTACGTTTTCAATCTGCCTGTGATCTGTTATTTGACATACCCCAAAGTTGGATGCAGCAAATCGGTCGCTGGCGGAGACATTGGTGGATGCGGTGGTGTGGGCGTAGTAGGCGTTGATGTTGGCCAGCAGGGTGCTCATCACAGCAGGGACACCGGGACACATATACTTAGACGAGAGACATGCAAAGTGCCTGTAGACACAGAGATAGAGGAGATGTAGAGGATGAATGCGTTTATCCTCATACTAACACAAGTTTGTGTCACTAGATGATTTCAAGACCAGTAAAGTCTTGAAAAATGTCTAGTAAAATATAATTTAAATGTCATCACGGCAAAAATGAGGTATTAAAACTATTATGTTTAGAAATGTGTTGAAAAGAAATTCTCTCTGTTAAACAGAAATTGGGTGAAAATATACAGGGGGGCTAATAATTCAGGGGAGCTTATAATTTTGTCTTCAACTGTAATGTCAGTGCAAAAGCTGTTCAAAAAGGCTAACTAAACATAAGGAGGTATTAATTCATTAAGACAAAATGCTGAACAGAGTCCACCTCCACACTCCTGACTCTTACTCAGTGGCAATAGCTCTGTCTGGGAGGCGTCTAGTTAAATCGCTGCTCATTGAGTGGTTAGATGGATCCGTCATTGCTCCGACTGGCCTTGTGGCCCATTCAGTGTGAGGTATGGCCACTTGTGTGTGCTTTATTTGAATGATGTGCTCCGCTAATGAGCATCTCCTCACAGTCCTGACGCCAGAACCAGACCCACTCACACTCCAGGCACTTAGGAGTTGATCTCTTTACTGCCCTTGCTGGACAGAGAACACCGCTACATTTATTCATCTCTCAGTCAGAGTTTATAGAGTTGGACTGTAGTTTTTAAATGCCCGAAACTCTAGTACAATCATAATTAGTTGTTTAACATCTGTACAATTATCACACTCAAAAACATTGAGTTATTTTTTTTCAAATTTAAAAGCAACACAGCTGGGTTTTTATGGTTTATGTTGTACCCAAATATGGGTCGAAACAACCCAGCATTTTTAGAGCACAGGTAAAGCATGTCATTTTTCAAGAGTATGTTTGTGCTTGGTAGGGCTGTGTAATTAACTGAAATCGAATCGCAATCGCAATTTGAAATGTTGCGATTAGCTAATTCCAAGAGGCTGCGATATGAAATATACATGTATTATTTAATTTCCCCCACCCAGAGCAAATGCGTGACTGCCGACTGTGTGTGACAAGTCTTACAAGCCAATTGATTGAGCACACTTTTGTTCTGCCCAATCAGAATTGCGTGACCGAACTATGCAGAATGCCCACAAGAAAATAAAAACAAACAGCAAAGTGTGGATGAGTGGGATGACTGCATCTGCCCCTTTAGAAGCATTAATGAATAGAAAAAATTAAAGATGTTAAAGAAAAACAGCACAAGGCGACGCAGTGGCGCAGTAGGTAGTGCTGTCGCCTCACAGCAAGAAGGTCGCTGGTTCAAGCCTCGGCTGGCTCAGTTGGTGTTTCTGTGTGGAGTTTGCATGTTCTCCCTGCGTTCGCGTGAGTTTATGGATGTTTCTCAGAGATTGGTTGCAGCTGGAAGGGCATCCGCTGCGTAAAACATGTGCTGGATAAGTTGGCGGTTCATTTCGCTGTGGCGACCCCAGATTAATAAAGGGACTAAGCCGAAAAGAAAATGAATGAATGAATGAATAAATAAAAAAACAGCACATCAGTAAAATAGGAATATTTTGGTTTCAGTCACAGACGCCAAAACAAAAACAGGTAATTTGTAAGAGCTGTTGCGGAATTGTTGCCAGCACGAGGTAATACAACAACCAGCAGCTAAATTTACTACAAAATTAAATCGCAAATCGAAATTGCAATATCTGTTAAAAAATTGCAATTAGATATTTTTCCCAGATTGCACAGCCCTAGTGCTTAGTGTAAAAAATAAGCACATAAAATAGCTATGACATCTTATCTGTTTTTAAAAAAAAAAATTTTACCATGTGTTGTGTTAAATGTATGTAAATGTATGTGTGTCACACATTGTTCAAATATAAAACATCAATAAATGAAAGGCAAAATAAAGCGTTCAGGGTGCTGCACCTGATCATATCTCTTCACAAGACTTAGTTTAAACTTGATTTTTTTTTTAACATTTTAAAGTGTTGTTAACTTGCAATCAAATATCACAGAGATTTTAAATGTAGTGAGTAAATGATGACAAAAGCATTGCATGATAAAAAACGTTATTTGTGTAACTAACAAAAACAAGTACAGACAAATTACTTTCTTTTTATATTCCATAAATTCTGTACAATTAAATTTTATAATTAAATTAATATGGCAGTAGTGTGTTCTTTATTAAATCACCATATATACACAATATATATTGTTTTATTTATATACGGTATATACGATATATATATATATATATATATAAAGATAAGTGAGTAAATAAATACATAAAGACAATGGATGACAGTATGATGAAATAAAAAACAACATTTGAATCATATGGAATCATTTGTGATACCTTAATAACAGGTTTGTATCTTTAATGTTTCTTAAAGGTGCAGTATGTAAGTTTGACCCCAAGTGGTTAAACTAGGTATTGCACTCCTGGATCAAAACAAACGCAAGCGCAGGTTGCCAGATTGAGTACAGGAGCGAGTGATTTAAACTGTGTTCTAAATAAAAACAACAACACGCGATAGAGGAAATATTTTACATATTAAAAGAAGTTTTGGTTCTAATCAACACATCGAATTGATATATTAGCAATGGCTTCTATTTCTCACAGCTAAACAACAGAAACCTTTGACAGTGATCACCTCAGGTAAACCTCATGTGCTTTTTTCAGTGCTAAATGCTAACAATGTGAGTTTGAATGCCATTTTATATGACATTTATTGCCATATACTGAAAGCAGAAAGTTCACCTCAGATCTTGAAAATAAAATAAACCGTTTGAAATTGAACTTTAGAACTAAACACATATGAGTGATTCAGCATCTACATTTAATGATGTTAAAGAGAGTTAACATTAAACAGATTCTAAACCTTACCATTTCGTGAGTGAGTGCATATTCTGTGCTTCTGAATGGCTGTATTTTAATTTCTGTCGTGTTTCATCTGGTGCAAACAGCCCATTTCACAAAGCGTGTTGTTAGGACACGGGGTTACAATGTTACCTGCTCACCTAATGTTTACACTCGTAATATTTATACAGTATCATTTGCTAATTAATAATCTCATGTGGAACTGAATCTGATACTGTCCACCGGAGGTTGCATTTTCAGTCACAGACTTTTTTTTAACCACAACTACTGTATCTTGACACTAAAATTGATAATTTTATATTTTTTATATATTGTGAAATCGGAGTGTATAATTAATTTAGTATATTGGGTTTTGATTTTAGTATAATCATTTAAAAAATCCAAGTAGATAAATAAAATAACAAAAAAGTTTAATTATATATATACACAATTTTTTATTATTATTTATTTAGATATACTGTATATTGATTAAAAAGACAGTATATATAAAATATCTAAAAAGTAATATATATATATATATATATATATATACATACATATATATTTACAGCTATAAAAAGTAATAAAAACCAGTAGACAAAATGAAGAAATACGAAGAATAACACAAACGTCGGATGCATGCAGGAAGGCCTAATACATACGTCATTGCTTGGTAGATGGACTCAATCCCATAGCGCATTGCAAATTCATCCACAATCTCCTGCGGCACATCGTCAAAGTAGACCTTCCAGGCGTCGTCGCCACGGGCTTCTGGGATTTTGACCACTCCCTGACCGAGGACATCTGTGATGTGATGAAAGAGGTTCTGCCAGAGAAAAGACAGAAGAAATTAATGCAGACCGCCTCCTGAAAGACTAATATCCTAATGTGAAGATCTGTTGATGCTAACACACCTCATGCAGACAGGTGTACTGAACGTGGTACGGGGCCACTTTCTCTTCACCCTTAATTTCAACACTGATCTGAAGACGGATGGCACCAGAAACTGCCGACTTGTCCGTTCTTTTCTCTGTGGTAAGATACACAGAATTTTTAATCCAACAGTAACCACATATGAAATCTAAATTAACACAGGACAGTATAATGAATAGGTTAGGCATTCACAGTAACTATGATAATATAACTAGCTAAATATTCTAACTAATCTAATTACTGCTACTTATTAACGGAATATTGTAGTGTAAATAACTAAATGCTGTACTGTTACTATATACTGAAACTAACAATATAAACACTTTGGGCTCTAAGCGCATGGCGCAAAAGCATTAAGGACATGTCAGAATCCACTTTTGCTATTTTAAGGACGTAAAAATACGCTTTGCGCCCGGGCACATGATCTAACAGGGTTGTGCTTATTCTCTTACTGAGTTATCTCTTATTCAGAGTCTCATCTACCATTCCCCTTAAAAGTCAGTTGTGTTGCACCATGTGGCATAGTGGAAAAACTGAGCGCTTCACTAGGGAGAAAACAGTGAAACAGACCATCTGCAGCACGAGGATAAAGAATGAGCCTTTTCCAAACTGCCTTTACTTTCACTTTCTTTTTCTCTCTTGTGTGGATAAGGAAACAATGTTGTAGGCACTTCACTGAAGACATCCATTAGGCTACATAATTTGTTAAGAGCAAAGATTTGTTTCAAAACTACTTCTAAATTTCCAGCAAATGAATAAATGAATAATAATAACAAAGTGTGGTAAAAAAAATTATAGTTATATCCAAACACACGTCCTATTCTTATGCCCCATATGGTGATGCAGATGCCAAAAAAAATGGATAAATCAAAACGTGTTTTTATTAAAACAAATATAAATATGCATATAATAAATAATACTGCTGATAATAATAACATTATACAAATGCAAATTGCCATGAATAAACAAAAAAAAAACAGACATAAAGAAGGCAAGGAGGTAGTGGTTTTATACTTTAAAGTAATAAAAATAATCAAAATTTATATTTTTTGTAACATTTTAATCTTTGAATTTTGTTTCATATGTAAAGATATTTGTGTATTGCTGTACATCCTGTGTGTATTAGGCTTTAGACCAGCTTTTAGTTGGTCAGTTTCTCAAAATAGCAACGCGCCAACAATTCGCCTTAACACACCTTATAGACCGGCACACCCATGAGTCCACAAAGTGGTGCAAATGGATTTGGTATTTTAACAAAGTGGCACAAAACGTGAAAATTGGGTTTGCGCTGGTCTGAAAAAAGCAACAAATCAAACAAAACACGTCTTGCATCTTATTGCGCTGGGTGTATGATAGGGCCCTTTAACTAAATAAATACTGTAACTAAGTGGCTAAACAATACAACCAATTACTGTACTGTAACTACTGTAAATACATGGACACTTTAATTAATAGTAACTAACAACTAAATGCTGAATAATGCAACTGAAGTAGTGTTATAACTAAATACTGTAGCTAAATACCGTACTGTACCATACAATAACAAATATTTACATTTAATTATAAAAACATAATTTAAAAAGGGTTATTTTAGCATTATTTATACAAATTGTTACAATTGATATAATTTCAGCTTAATGCATTTAAGCATATAGACATGGTCAAGAGGATCTGCTGCAGTTTAAACTGAGCATCAGAATGGGGACAAAAGGTCATGTAAGTGACTTTGAACGTGGCATGGTTGTTGGTGCCAGACGGGCTGGACTAAGTATTTCAGAAACTGCTGATCTACTGGGATTTTCACACACAACCATCTCTAGGGTTTACAGCGAATGGTCTGAAAAAGAGAACATATCCAGTGAGCTGCAGTTCTGTGGGCGCAAATGGTTAGTTGATGCCAGAGGTCAAAGGAGAATGGCCAGACTGGTTCAAGCTGATAGAAAGGCAACAGTAACTTAAATAACCACCAAATAACTTTGGTCCTGTTAGAATCAACTGAGCATCGTGTCAATGCCACAGCCTACCTGAGTATTGTGGCTGACCATGTCCATCCCTTTATGACCACAGTGTACCCATCTTCTGATGGTTACTTCCAGCAGGATAACGCGTCATGTCATAAAGCATGAATCATCTCAGACTGGTTTCTTTAACATGACAATAAATTCACTGTACTCAAATGGCCTCCACAGTTACCAGGTCTCAGTCCAATAGAGCACCTTCGGGATGTGGTGGAATGAGAGATTTGCATCATGGATGTGCAGCCCACAAATCTGCAGCAACTGTGTGATGCCATCATATCAATTTGGAACTTAATCTCTGAGGAATATTTTCCAGTACCTTGTTGAATCTACACCACGAAGGATTAAAGCACTAAAGGCAAAAGGGGGTCCAACCTAGAACTAGTCAGTTGTACCTAATAAAGTGGCCGATGAGTGCATGTTTATATATCATTTAGAATTTTCACACTTGATATTTGGCCTCTCTCTTCTATCTGAAAAATCCTTTAAAGGTCTTTTAATAGAAACACTGAGGCCTTCTTTTGTCAACCATTTCTCCTGACAGGCAAATTATTGGGATAATTTATATGTGTCTGCTAAGTGGAGAATTTCCGACTGGAGTGGGCTACATAATAATCAAGGAGGATATCAGCTCTGAAGGAGGGATAGAGAAAGCGAGAGCCAGAGAGAGAGGAACAGAGAAAGGATGATACGGGAGGAAAAACAGACAAGAGGACATGTAGCCGAATTACTACTATTGAGAATAATTGTTAGAGCAGATGTGGTGGCCAGAGATTCAGAGGGGAACGATCACAACAGTAGAGCGGACTGTACAGATGAGAAAAAAGAAAAGGCTGGATTACATCAGAATAACAACACCACGTTTAGAGGAAACTGTGACAGATAGAAACTAAATTTGGAGCAGTGGATTTCATGGTTGGGACATCCTGGAGGCTTCTGGGCTGCTGCACACTGGGGTAATTGGGCGAGAAGGGACACGCTGTCAGGTTGGGGAACATGGGTAATGGAGTACACGCACAAATCGTGGAGTCTAGAGCCACGTGACGTCCCGCTTCGAGATAAAATATGGCCATTCATCATTGCAAACAAGTCCCATAATTCAATACTCTTCTATGTCTTGTACTGCAGCGAATTTAAATACATCAACACTAACAATGACTATGTTTACATGTGCACAAATAATTCAGATATTTGCAATAATAAGAGTAAGAGCTTAATCGCAAAATAATGTTTACACATCAGGAGCAAAGCTCTTGATCCTGTTTACATGCAATTTCTATTATTCAGATTATTCCCTTAGAACTGTGGTTATTTTTCTAATATGCCTCATTTCACAGAACAAACGGTGGGCTTCGAGTATAGGTGCTACTGAGTGCCGTTTAAATTTTTTCTAGCGAATGCAAAACACTTTTTGTATGGTTGTATTCTGGGTGGGGGTGTCAGCACACATTGGTCAGAATGGCAATATTGTGAATAAGGTGGTAACATGCCTTAATAATCTGAATAAAAGTGGCTTACACCACCTATATTAAAATGATTATGCTTATTGTGATTATACCTAGCAGGCACAGGTGACCTTGACATTGGCCTGACATTGGGTTCTGACGTTAACCTAATTTTCATTTCCAAAATTCAACATCCGGACATTGGGGTACAGCATCAATCTGACATCACATTTATGTCCTGTGCCTGCTGGATATGTTTAATCCCCTTATTAATATATAACTATTGTATTTACACAAAGTAACGTTTAATCACAATATTGCCAATCTATTATTATAATTCAAATGGTTCATATAAATGCACTCAATGTCTATTGACATTAATTATGGTGAACAAAATAAAAGAACAACCAACAATTTCTCAATTTTCTATTAGAAGTTATTCCAACAAGAGTATTTTAAAGCATATTTTACCAGTTGCCTATATTCTGAAGCACAGAATAACAAACTAATATAAGGTATATTTAGTACATACTGTATTTAGGTCACTCCCAGCCATTATTACCTCCCATTGACACAGGTGTTGGTGTTAATGCTTCTACAAATATTAGTGCAGATGCTAATGCTAATCACTTTTGTGGAACTCTAAAGAATGGTGCTGTAAGATAAGAGAGAAAGCTGATTATCTCAGTTTGTAATCACCCACTGCTTTATGATCAATCTTTATGTACTGTGCGTATACAGTATATACATTACTACTTCTGTGGCTTTTTTGTGTTGTGGACCAAGCAGGATGCGATTGGCTGCCGTCACTATGATGATGGTGTCAGTGTGAAGCAGCTTCAGACATGCTCTCCGTCAAGGATCAACACTGATGCCCCATGTGAATGCGGTATTATTTATATGTAGATTGTGTACACATTGTGTACATTACATGTGTTTATTCTATAGTTCATTGAAGCTGAAAATATGAGATAATTGAAAGGATGAAATCCACCGTCCAGAGTCCTGATCTAAAACAGATTGAAAATCTCTGAAAAATCTTTCCAGATCCTTCCAATTTAAGGCCAAGGAACCCACTACACTTGTATCCAAAGCTACATATAAATGAGGACTAGTGGAGAACTAGAGACTAGTGAGGTCAACAAAGGTTTTTCCACAAATGACCAAACACATAAAAAAGATGCATCCAGAGATAATTTGATCCAGCGTCATTTGAGGTACAGTAAAGTTGTACTCTTATGGCTACAGTAGTTTACATTATGTTTACACAGACTCTGATAATACAATTGTAATTAATAATAAATAACAATAAAGCTCTGTCCAACTAAATAAAGTTATGTACAATCCTTCGCTACATCAGGAATTGGTTCAAATAGATTCCTGAAGTGATCATTCAAATGAAATCAATTTTCAGTTTTGAATCAGATTATGTTGATCCAACAGTGTCTGAATATAGCCACAGACATAAGTATACACAAAGCACCAGTCAGAAGCTTACCCAGGTTGTACCAGACGTCCATTTCTCCACTCAGTGTGCGCACTTCAATGATGCTTTGGCCCAGGAAGTCATCTGATTCCCTCTTTAATCTCTGTTTCACTCGTGATTTTATATCATCGTCTTCATCCCAAACACGGACTTTGATGCGATCAGAGGAGTTGTGGCATTCACTGGAACATCACACATTTATGTCATGATCAGTGCTGCAGATCCTAACTAGTGATGTATCATATTTTATACTGTATATTGAAACAAAGAAACTCAGTAAAAAAAACTACCAACTCAAGTTTAAGGAAATGTATGCAATAACTAAGAAACAAAAAAACTGCATTATATAAACTTTTTTTTTATTACCCTGTAAATTACATTATTTTATTTGGCATTCAGTAGAAATGTCATTTTACTGTAATAAATCCACGTTTTGTGTCTGTCCCTACATTCTGTTACATGGGTTATAAAAAAAAGCATAACAATCTATCAAGCACTGAAAGAAAAAGCATGTGACTTTGCTCCAAGTGATGTCACTTCTTCTGGTGGGAAGCTCTGGAAGGCATTCAGGCATGGCATTTATTGTTCCCTTTATCAATTTGTACAAAATTAAGATACACCAATAGTACATTCATTACTGTCAACTGTATGTCAACAATGTTATTGTGGTATTTGGTGAATTTCTCATTCCCTTTTTGAAAAATATAATATGGTCAACAATCGGCAACCTCCCGCTCTCCCTCGTGAAGCAACTATGGAAGTTACTAAAACTGCAATTCATTGACTCTCCTTTAGGGGCTCGCTCCAGGAAGTCCAGATGTTTTCTGACTGCAATGGTAAATTGGCCAATTTTACAGCTGATAAAAACATGTTTGCAGCCTGGTACAAAAGATGGTTTTGGTGCATATAGCTAATATTATACATCATGACAATTGTGAGGGGGGTGAATTTTTATATAACTCATCTGTTTCGTTTTTATTAAGTCCACATAATTAAGGATGTGGCCACTTAAATGACAGATAAAGCCTGGTTTATACTTCTGCGTCAACTGATCAGCGTGACCCATGGCGCAAGCCTTGCGTGTAGCTGTGCATTTATACTTCTGCGCGCTGTTTCTGTGGCTTTGCAATAACACTTCCGAAACGCTAGCTGGCAGTAGGTGTTTGTGTTCCTCTGAGTCGAGTTTCTTCTCTGGTGTTTTGTTTTTTCTGAACGCTTCCTTAATGTACAAGTGGCTCAAATTCGCTCATTTTGAGGCAGGAACCGGCGGACGTGCAACAACCTTAATCATAAGGTAAACACAAAATAACAGTCTCCATCCGGAGCACCTTCATGGGACTCCACACTTGTAAACACTCGCTGCATCACGCTCACGCAGCTCTCACCTCCGCCCACACTCGTCAGCACTAGCAAGCCGACCAATTACAGAGCTTGCGCCACACATACAGGTTACAATTTTGAGAGGTGCAAGTCAACGTCGCCGACGGTCACGGCGAGGGCTATGCGTCCACGCGTAGGCTGCGCCGTAGCATACGCGTGCACTTGGCGCAGAAGTATAAATCACCCTTAATTCTAGCTGGTCGCCGTCACTTCACCTCAGCTGATTCTGGTTGATTAGCCACTGTGAACACAGTCACAGTCAATTGCCTTTTGATATTATTTCCTACAATTATCAGATGATATGGAATGCTGTGTGCACTTAATTGTGCTTACAAACTGTTTAAGTGGCCTCCATTTTCCAGATGAGTGAAATTATATACCATCTTTATAAATGAATTTGTTTTACTTAAGATAGTTTATCATTTATAATTTTGTTTAGAACTGTAATGCACTCCAGAATCTGACAGAATCTGTTATCTGAAACGTTGTCATACAGTGTTATGCCTTGATTTCATAAATAGCCTTGCATTTACTAACACAGACTATATTTGAAGTATTTGGAAGTAATTTGTGTTTTCCTCGAAACCGAAATGTGTAAGTAGCTTAAAAAGTGTTTACAACTGATTGAACAGTAAGTTGAACAATTAGCAACAAAATCAAATATTCCCTATCACATTTAAACATTTTGTATTGTTTTGCAGTGAAATCAGTTAATAATTTTCAGTATATCATTCCAGTTGCTTAAAATCTACCTGCAATTCTGGAATGAGTATCATAACTGTTTTACCTATGTCTATAGAAACACAGAATGTCGCTCAATAAAATAGTGTATCTGATTGGTGGAAATATACTTACAAATGAAACTTCTCCTCCCAGACCGGATTGAGGTTGCCGTAGATTGTCTTGGTCCTCTTTTTGGTTTTACCCACCTGGACGGTCACATAGGGGTCACTGGAGCCAGTCTTGTCTTTAGCCTGCAGCCCTTGAGCACAGAAAACTGCAAAAGAGCCAGATTAGAAGACGAGAAGTTATAAAGTTATTGTGCACTATTCAGAACTGAACTTAATTCTTTAAACATGGCAATGCGAATGATCAGTGTTTGAACCTGTGATGGTGATCTTGGCTGACCACTTGGAGGTCCCATCCAGGACGCTCTGCTTGATGGTCTTCATCTGCTGAGCGTGGATGGCTTTGCTGACCACAAACACATCTCGGATGACCTCAAAGATCTCAGGCTTGTTCCTCTCACGGATCTTCATGCGGTCCTTCATGGCCATGATGATATTTTGAGTGCGGTCCTCAGCACCATGTTTTGAGCTCTTTTCAGCTGCACCTGAATGACAGAAAAAAACGATGGTAAACAGAATGTTCTATAAAAAGTAGAATTAATATTAACTGTATGTCAAAAATGATGGGATAAAAAATAAACATGTATGATTGTGTAATTTGATTATTTGATGAGCTGCGTCTCAAATAGCACACAATACACTATGCACTTATGCACTACGTACACTTACACACTCAACAGCATAGTATATGTATGTAGTGTCATCTCAAATGGAACACTAATGTTTTTTTTACTCAGTAGAAAATCAAACCATTTTCCAGATGAACATTGACGGTTGCCAAATTAATAAAATGAAAGACCAAAGTACCAAATAACTCCTGCTGTGAGTATAAATGCATTCACCACCAGGAGGCGCTATAATCACTCTCGTAGGAGAATTTTGCTTTCACAATCCAAAATAAATAATCCAACATGAGCACCTGAAAGCTCCGCCTCTTCCACTAAGTGAGCAAAGCTGCGGTCACTGAGTGTGTGAAGTGTTCATCATTGCACACTTCATTTTACTGGTTGAACAAGCCACCATCCGGGTGATTAAAGTGCACTTATTATTTTTAGAGTTTTCAGTGTGAACGCACTACTTACACTATTTATACTACAAAATAGCATCGAATAGTGCATAAGTATGTGATTTGGGACGTGTCTAGGGTTAAAAGAAATTTATTATGTTTGGATTTCAGTCACGACACCATATTTGTGAATTTTCTACTCGATGGGTAAGTTTTACCAAATGAAAGTTCTTCACTGTCAAGCCACTTATAAATTAAATAAGTTAAATACTGTAAGGATAACTATAATATTAATAAAAGATGGCATTGGTGTAGGAAGGGTTTGGAAAAGTAGTTAAAAAATATGCTTTATTTTTAAATTTCCATTATGCATGTAAAGACATGCTTCACTTTGAAACGTTTAAAATGTAAGCACATTAATCCACAATGTTAAAAAATATTTTCCATGTTCTATTTTTTTCATAACATGTCCTCAACAAAAACTGTACAATATGACAAGCTCATGAATCTAGTAAACACCCTGTCTTATAAAATATGTGTGATGATTATTTTACTGCAAGCATCAACTCTAAATCATTTTTTTTCATTCTGGCTAATGGACCTGTCAACACAGGATACGTCACTGAAGGAAGTCTGTTTGGACAAATGAGTTCAACAGTCCAGATGTCTAACATAATTAATAATAGAGAGTTTTAGTAGGACGGAAACATTCATAGAAAGCACTTGTTTGCGTCAAAAAAACTCCCAAATACAAAAAAGGATGGGTTTTTTTTTAGATTTAGCATAGGTAATCATACTTACGCTGTAGGCAGTCTGCATTCAGCAGCTCTTGACATTTCTCGTGACACTTGACCCCGCATTCGGTACAACGCATACCTTGTCGAGCAATGCCCCAAAGCAAACCCTCACACTCGTAACAGTAGGTTGGGGTAGTGGCCGTCCACACTTCAAAATTGTGAGGTGTGGTACAAGAAATGGGGTAGATTAAAGCTTGTAGAGTTTTCTTATACACATGGTTCTTCTGTTGAAGTAAAGGAGATGGTAGTTAAAGTGGTTAATATACAATCATTTAAAAAACAAGAGAATATTTATGTGTAATAAGCAAAATGTTCAACGAACCAGTTCCTCATCTTTTATGGAGGAGCGTGAGGCCATCGCAGATGCAATACCAGCCTTCCTGGCCTGGACCAGAGACTAGCATACAAATAACCAACATTAGAACACTGCAAAACAATGCAAAATCTCATAAAACACCCCCTGGTGAAACAAAAAAAGAAACCCAGATGTCACAAATGAACATCTAAAGCATAGGTCTCAAACTCAATTCCTGAAGGCCTGCAGCTCTGTACAGTTTTGCTTCAACACTATCAAACACAGCTGATCCAAATAATCAAGGTGTTTAAAAGGGTCATGAACACTGTTATTAGATGAATCAGCTTTGTTTGATCAGGGTTGGAGGAAAACTGTACAGAGCTGCAGGCCTTCAGGAATTGAGTTTGAGACCTATGATCTAAAGCAAAGAGCAACAACCCAGAACTTTAAAACTAGGGGTGAAGGAAAAACTAGGACTATGGGAGTCCCGGAAATCAAAAGAGAAACCAAATGCCTGTGAGGTAAGGGAATTAGGGGTTAATGAAGAAACCAAACCATCACTAGTAAGCCTGGTTATGAAAAAAGTATCTAAAACACCCTGTTAAGAAGAATCTAACCACTTTAAAACAGCCCTTTTATAGTGGCCCAAACAGGGAAAGCAAACGAAATTATACAAGTAAACCAGTGGAAAGGACCTTTTTTGCTGGCTTGAACTGCATATCAAGTAAAGCTGTAATGGTTTGCAAATACTTTGACCAAAAAGAAAACATGTTACATAATAATACATGTATTATGAGATAACCAGTTTATTTTCTGTTTTAAAAATTGCAATTTAACTGCAATGACATTTAATTTATTTTCCAACTGTGTGTCTGTTTATTGTTCTTTGCAAACTATTAGAGCAACACTGATCCCCTGGATTCAGTATTATCTTGATATACACAAAAAAAGTAGGTTCAATTATACTATATGGGTTATTCTGAAAACTTACCATTGCCTGACCATGCAGAGTGAATGCATTCAAAAGAGTTGTAGAGGTTTAATTTTATGTTTTTCATGGGGAGGAGAGAGATCAGAAAGTTGGTTTTACTTCAGTTCACATTACTTCATAACTTAAAGTTATGACTGTTGTCAGTTTATTTATTTATTTATTTATTATTTATTTATTTCCACATCAGCAACTTATGGCTAATGGCAAAATGGATATACAAAAAATATTACATGATAAAAACAAATTCGTATTACAATAAAAAGTTACTCAGACAAACATATAGGATAGAAATAAATAAAATTCACACAAAAATATATTCAAAGTTAAATATGATTTTTCAGTTCAATTTCTGATAAATAATTTAAGATTGTGTTGTGCGTTGTAAACTTATGAATGCTATAAGTTGCTCATATACACTACATTTTGTATGTACTGTATAAATACTGTACTTAACAAATCAACAAGTGATATTTTTAAAAGAAAGACTTGGATTGATGCTATTTATATTTGGGAACAACAAGATGTTTTTCACCAAGGATTATTAAAACACAGGGAGCTTTTCTTCATTTTAATGAAAACCTGAAGCCACTTACCACATCGCTAACCAGAGGAATAGCTTTCTTCTTCCGCAGGTCTGGCATACTGTCAATTCCAAATATTCCACTCCCATTTCTGTGGACATCAACACTTTGTAAAGGAGTATTTTCCACATTTAATAATTAATACAGACAATGATTGTGTCTATAAAACAGTCACTAACTTCTAATTAATAATTCTTTAGTCTCATGAATAATTCCATAACAAAACAGAGCAGAAGTAAAGAATAAATAGAAACTTACCCAGCTTTAACCCAAGCATGCCTGGAATTATCTCCATTTTCTTTGCCCTATGGCACCGAAAACACAGTTTTATCAGTGTGTACAAGTGCACCCAATTAGAGAGATCAATTTAAAACAAAACAAACTTAAAACCTAAGATAAATGTAAAAGACACAAGATTGGTTGAGTTTCACCAAAAGGTCTGAAAAGCATTCCAAAACAAGATATTGTGGACCAAGCCATCATTTACGCATGCAACTCATGAGACCAGACCAAAAGATGAATGAATGGAGGAAATAAAAACACTCTTGAAATGCACAGCAGAACTTGCCAGCTGAACTGGTAAGCAAGTCATTATAAACTTATAATTGTATAACTTTTCACTCAATGATAGAAACATTCAGCAAACTTTCAGTTTTCCATCTGTGGTGAACAATTCTTCCTTATAAATGGAAGTACAGCTGGAGAGCTGGAGTTCCCCAAGGGCATGCAATGTGTTTCAAATGTTTTTAATAGCTACAATACAGCAAAACGAAGACCATCTCAAATTATCAATAATTTAAAATGATGGCAAATCATATTATTAGCTGCACAAAACAGAAGCAACACATAAGCATTAAAAGGCAAAGATCACTGAGTCCTAAACTCAGAAATCTTTTGTTTTTGACAGAAGATACAGCACTAACAAGCAACATCATTTGCTATGGTTATATAAAAAGGGGCATTCAAACAAACTTTGAATGAAATACAAAAAAAAAACAAAAAAACAATTGGATTTAATGAATAATATAAAATAACAACTGAGAATTGACTAAAACATAATCATGACCTGATCACCTTCCCTGCTTCCCTCTGTAAGAGCAGGGGAATAAAGAAAAAGGAAAGAATGGTTGAAGAAAATAGAGATTGACAGAAAGACAGTAGGAAATTGTAGTTCAGCCTAAATACATGCATAACCACCAAAGTTGAAGACAGTTTTTGTACCTTGTTTAAACTTCTCCTCAGAGAAAGTGTTCTTTGAGGCATTGGCAATTCTGGATAGTCTATGTCGATGTCTCTTCTCTTTGAGCACACGTTCAATATTAGCAAGGCACTTCTGATGGTGAGGGTCCTCAAGGGCAGATTCATTGTCAAGAATATGCTCCGCCTGTTTTGCATCAACATCTGTTTCCAGTGTTCCTGAACTGGTGCCCTCTGGACATATTTCGGTATTACCTGAGTTAAATGCCATTTGGTGAGCGCAAGATTCAACAATTCCCAAGTTCAGATCCAGCTTTTTTGAACCAGACTCTGAAATACATTGCAGACTGGAATGTATCTGAGCTTCGTCTGCATTATCCGAGTGGTCCACTGCATAGTATTCAGTTGGAGTATGTGAAGGTGAAATCGTGCTAGAAGTAGATACCAAAGGATCAAAGATTTGAGAATTACATTGGTGGTTTACCAATTCTGCAGACTCCTTCCCATGGAATGAGGCTTTGATGCTCTTTTGAGGGGACAAACTGAGATCTAAAGTTGCCCCCTCAAAGGGTACAAGAATGCCCACATTAGATTCAGCAAAAGCTGTGCTCTCTTCCTCAGGGTCATTGGATATGCTAGGACTTGAGACAAGAGACTGGTTGTCCTCATCTTGAAACTGGGGTTCAGTTTCAAGCTTTGTTAAGGCTCCCCTTAGAGCAGAGTGGAAAGATTGCATGGCTTTACTGATCTTTACAACATCATATCCTATATTAGGTGGTTGTGACTCTTCAGTATCTGTATTTTCAGAGTAATCTTGATCATAACAATCCACTCTGCAAGCCCCCCATTCTTTCTCTGAGTCAATATCATAGAGACAATTCTCACAAGAGGAGTGTAGATTATGGCAACCGTCATCATAGTCTGTCATTCCAACAGTTGAACAACTAAGGCTTCGGGATGGCCCACTACATGATTCATCAGCATATGCATCCATGGTATGGTATCCAGAACTTCGGGAGTACATGCAATTTGATGTACAGTCACAACCAATGTCACCGACGATCTGATTTTTAGGATGCCTCCAATCTACAACACTGGATGAACTGGATGGGGAGTCATTATGGTTTCCAAACAGTAGGGATAGATGTTCAGAGCTGCTACGTGATGAATGGCATGGTGTGCTGCTGGTCTCTCCACCATTATATCTGTACCATGATTCTGGATGTCTACTGGTTTCCAACTCTTCTGCACTGTTCTGGCAGGAGCAGTAATCCTCCTCACTCCATCCAGTGTCTCCACTCCATCCCCCTTCTCCGCTCACACTCAGCTGCATTTCCAAATGTCTCCAACCACTGTTCTGTTGGTCAGCCTCCCTAGAAAGATAACTTCCATCTTGATCGTGACTGTTAGAACTGTGACCTGAGGATAAGGAACTAGTGCTTGTAAACTCTTGACCATAAACTCTTTCAAGGTGACAGTAGCTAGACTTCTTAAATCTGGAAGAGGGTACATCCAAGTTGTCAGAAATCTTGGGATTGTGTATCTTGGCTCTTCTAGGTATGTTTCCAAAATCTGGTTCCACATCCCATCCTGACATGCCAGGTCTGGCTGTATGAGGTCTACTTTCATTTACCTCCAGTTTTCTATGCTTAACTGCTGGGCTATTATTTCTACTTTGCAGGCCAGCAACCACATTCTGCCTACCTGGGCTCATTTGATGAGCCTCAGCTCTCCGAGGTGATGGATGACCAACAGCACCAACTGAGTACATTTCCTCAATTTCCAGCAACACAGCATCTACACAACAGGACACCTCATCTACTGAGCCACTTACAGATGTCAAGTATTGTCTTAAATCTGATATTTCCTCTTGTATTTTATTAATCCCCTGCAGTTCTTTCAAAATGTGTTCTACTATGGTGCTTGAGCCTCCTTCTCTTGCCTTTTCTCTGTCCTTGATTTTGCTTGGTTTATTATCCATGGCAACTCTTCCATCTACACGGGCGCTGCCTTCTGCTTGATCTGTAAACTCTAAGGTAGGTCCATTGATGCATGGGATTGTGAGATTTCCATCACTGTTACGCCTCCCCAGCTCACTACAGGTACTCTTGGAGGTTTTAGTGTAACTTTCGAAACTTCGCTGACTAGAGAGACTACATTCATGAGTGGAGGGATCTCTCTTTATGCCACAGATGAACATGTCATCCTCTATCTCCACAGGAGAGTGCTGAAAGTCATGGGCAGTGTACTCCCCTGAGCCCTGAAGAAATTTCTGAATCTTCTTGCGTATGCTCCGATTGACCTTGGGACTCTGAGTGCGCTTCTTGCCAAGATCTTTTTTCTTAGACATTCTTTGCTGAAGTTCACCTGACACATTTTTTTCATCTTGCTCATTGGAACGACTCCGCGATAACATCCCTTTGAATTAGGTGTGCCTCAGGTGCTGACCAGAACCTTGACGTTCTGGTGCATGGGATTACAGAGCTGTTGCATTGCACCTATAGTACATGAGGAAGCAATTTTTTTTGTTAAGATTATAAACAGAGCTTTAAGCACATCCTAAAATTGATTACAATGACATGTAACTCTGCAGCCTGTTAAATTTTAAGGCATAGACAGGACTATAGCTTTGACATACAGTATTGGAAAACTGCACCTCTAGCAACCCAGGCTTAATTTCCAGTTCGAGATCTAGTCCTCTTACGATATATGAATTCCTGTTTTAGTCCTAATCTAATAAAACCATAAAAATGGGGTCAAACATTAATTCTAATGCACTAGGAGCACTATTTGGTGTGCCACAGATATAAATTGCTGCCCATGTAAACTAATCCAACTAAGGTGGTTAAGAGTACAGTAATAGAGTTAACAACTGCACATTTCATTAAATATTGAATGGCAAGTGCACAGGTGAGACACTGCATATAATTTCAGAATTTTACCCAAGGGTGTTGTAAGATGGGGGAATTGGCCTTGAGAACAGGCCTTATCCCCCATTCACCACCCACCCCACAATTTTTACAGAAGGGGTCCAGATGAGAAGCTCATGCACATAAGCCCCAGAATTCCTAGCAACTTTACTGTTTACACTAAATACAGAGTGAGAACACCTGGATCTCTGCCATGTAGTGAAGAATATCCACTGATGGCAAAACGGATTATAGAGCTGTGCTAAAAACCCTTTACATTGTACTGTACAAGATATGAAGCTACTACCTGTTTCAGCTTATCCTAGTCATTCTGGCCATTGTAATACTGCTAAAATGTAAGTACCTGAAACAGAGCAAATTTCATTGGTCATGGCCTTCAGAAAACAATAGACTAAAGGGATTTTTCTCACTATTTACTCACCCTCAAGTGGATCCAAACTTTTAGCTTCTTTATTCTGTTGAACACTAAAGAACACTAAACCTATAACTACTGACTTACACAGTAGGAAAAACAAATAATATGAAAGTCAATGACTTTCTTCAAGATGACTTATTTTGAGTTCAACAGTCAAACACGTATTGGAACAAGTCAAGGGTGAGTAAATGATGACAGAATTTCCATTTTTGGGTCAACAATCCTTTTAATTTGTCAAAGTGTGAAGTATTAAGCATTTAATCAAATCATGTGATTTTATGCAAAATCTAATGATACCTTTTTACACAGTGTAGAAATTATTCTGGTCCAGACATTATCAAACTAGTGGGGCATATTTCACACAACATATTATGTTCTTCCCTGTCAGCCATTTAAACAGTAAGTGTTACAGCGCAGGGCGGGTGAGAGTCCAGCTGTATTCACTGTGCATCACAATTGTTAAGCAGAACCTGCTGGGTCTAATAGTAGCTTCACCCCATTTCCTGCATGTCAGGACAAAATGTTACTCTGTACACACTACAGTAGGCAGTTCACTTTCACCTTTTCATTTATTTAGACACACTTTTACTGTATGTAATGGTCTTAAGGAAATACTGTACTATTTCCGATTATTAATAATAGGTAGCGTAAGCAATTAAGTTTAGACAAAAACATACACAACAGAAACTATTTTCTGTAATATTATTTTTTTCTAAAGAAGAAAATCATTTCATACAAGGCAGCCATTGACATTCAGAGACTGTCCTCTGTGTTATTTTCCAAAAGCATTTTAATGGCCAGCATGATCTTTACTGTGACTCCAACAGTGAGCTTTTTGGTTGGCGGCTTTCAAGGGCACATGTTGGCTGGCTGCCATGCGTCTGCAATAGGCTACAATGAATGCCGGGTACAGCACATTTTATGATGGATTTTTAACTTAACATTTAATACAGATAAAGGACATAACACTTTAGAATGGAGCACTTTAAGTAATATGTTAAATAATTGCATAGGCTTATAGTTTTGCTTATTTAGATATGTATAGGAATCATGGGTATATATATATATATATATATATATATATATATATATATATATATTTATTTATTTATATATAAATATATATATATATTTATTGCCTTCTTTTTAAATTCTTAAAGTGTAACTGTTGAACAGAATTTTATGAAATCACAGAGGACCACTGTTTTTGCTAAAATCTTCTTTAATATTCTACTGAAGACAAAAGTCATCTACATCTTGGATGGCCTCAGTAAATCAACAGCAAATGCTATATTTTGAGTGAACCATCCCTTTAGCTTTCATTTCAAAGAAATACTCTGAATTTCATAACCCACATTTAAAATTCCAATTATAAGCTTAGCCTCTGTCCAACTTTATCCAAACAGTTGAGCTGTGTGTTCACACGATAAGAGCACAACTGGCAGAAACTAATAATCAGATGCCCTTTGAAGGACCAATGAGGCCATTACTGATATGTGACTAAAAAGCCTGGATAAACTTGCTGGAATTAAATGAAATTTTGAACCAATTTCTATGACAATTATCCAGCAGATAACTCAGGTATCAAAATAATGCATATTCCTGCAAAATTTGCTATTCCAACCAAGAGACAGGTATATATGTCCCAGACTTTCTAATTAGAAACTGCACTTCTCTGCAACTTTTGTGCAGGTCGGGTTAATCAGCTCTCATTACTAATATTGCTCCCTATCTAAATACATGAATAATACATATACACTTCAGCACACAATAATAAAAATGACTCACTCCATTTGAAAGTGGCTTTATTTAGATTATTTAGCTGACTGGCATAAAACTGCAAAACTAAAAACTCTGCCAGTCAAACCTTTGAACTACGTAATTAAGTCTTTTTAAATGCTTTTTTAACTGTTTCTTGTGCTCACCAATGATGAAATTACATGAACAAATACAAAAAATCAGCAATGTTGTAAAAAACTATTTAATTTAACTTGATTTAATTTAACGTCATTTAATTACATTTTATTTTATTTAAATTGCATTCAATTCATTTAATTACATTTTATTTTATTTTATTTTAATTTATTTAATAACAAATGACAGCACTCTATACTCTTTAGTCCCACATGATCCTCACAAAAATATAAAGCGTCAACCACTGATAATTATCATAGTATAATAAAAATAGTGTTTTAGTAATAAAAGTAATAAAAAAAGTTTCCTGAGCCATATTTGCCATATTCCATATTTTGAAAGATCATGAGACACTAATGTCACTGAGGCTGAAAATTCATTTAGACATGTATTAAAACAGAAAAAAAGCAATTTTGTCATTTTATTCAAGTAAAATGCAACCTAAAGATAAAAGATATATTACCATATTTTAAAAATAAAAATGTTAAAATTACTCCATCTTACTCCAAACCATTAGGATTACCTCCCAAAACAATAAATTACCAAGTCATTTTGTACACTGAATTTTCAGTTTTACCTAACATCATAATACACAGGTATCCTGGGTGGTTAAATGGTTGTCAGTTTGCCTTGAAGTGGCCTGTTCTATTAAAATATACATTTAAAATGAACACTTCTGATCTTTATTATTTCTAATGTTTGAGGTGAAGCTATTTAAAAGACACTGACAAGCTTATCAGACCAAAATACACAGTTACCAACACATAAATTACTTTTACAATAAATATTCAGCCTTTAGTTAATATATAATTCGACCTTTAGTTAACAAATAAACCATTCAGCATTAAACATTTTGGGGCTTATTTCCTAGATCCAATAAAAAAACTATTAAAAATAAGATCCATCTTTTACACTCATATTCAGAAGAAATAAAACCCTGATATTTCTTGATAATTTCAATAAAACTAATCCTTACTGACCTTAAGACTGAAAAAGCACATACTTACCCTACAGCTGTAAAAGAAGGAAAAACTCAGCAAAAATCACTTAAAAAAGGAACATCCAAACCACATGTAAATAAAAAAATACTCCTGGATTTTAAAATGTTGACTTATTCAACACTCCAGTTCTGCAAAATAAAAATGTATCCAATCATCTGGTTTTGCAATCCAACACATCTTGAAGAGAGCAGAAGACAAAACCCTCTCCACACACACTGACATCGGCACAGTTTAGTGGCTTCCAGACTAGGCTAGTGTGACAGTCCTAGTGGAGCATCTCTCTCTCTTTCTCTCCCTCTCTCTCTCTCCCTCTCGTTCTGTCCTCTGGCAATGTATTCCAGCACAAAGCTAATCTGGAATTGTCAAAATGCCAGCAGTCCATCTCTCCTCCATTTTCTCTTTTAATCGGCACTGTGCCTGTACCCCTTTTTAAACGTTGTTATGTTAACGTTCACTTGCTCCTCTTTCATAAATACACAGTCAGAAATAGTTTTAATAAATGACACAAAAGAAATGTTAGTGCTCAAAAATTGTGTTATAGCACAACATAAAAAATTCAACAAAATCAAAATTATTTAACAAATGGCCTTTTTAAGCTGAGATACTACAGGCGAAAACACTTTCTTGCACTTGTCAGTTTTTGCACTTTTGGTTTTACATTAAGTGTTTTATTTTTTGTTTAAATGTAAAGAAAAATATGTTTTTAAAGGTTTATTTTATTTCAAGACTTAGATATTGCTTGATGCTATTAGCAGATTTTGGCATGCTGTCCTGGGAGAGAACCCTGAGCTGGGAAATAAATGAGCCCAGGGCCCCTGCCTGGTCAATAAGCAGGATATAAGAGGGTCCGAGATCAGGTAGGTCTCAAGAGCTCCCCCTGATAAACGGAGGAAAAGGAGGAGAGGGGGTGGATGGGGGGGGATTCTTCCAAAAAGAAGATAAGGTAGAAGGGCCAAATTGGTCTATTTATTGTAGGCTTGAATCAAACTGATAGGATTATTGCGGATTACAGATGAGAGACCAGCCACAATCAATCATATCACATGCTCCTCTCGAAATTAGTTTGTAAAACTTCACTTATTTTTAATTTCAGTTACAATACATCTTTTTAGATGCTTTTTTTTGTCTTGACCTGAGCTGTAAATCTCTACTTTAGCTGTTCTTAAACACCAAACTCCACACTCATATTCTGTATTCTGAAGATTTTTACAGAAAGATTTATTTATACATATTTCCTTATTTAAATACATTTTATTCTACAAAAAAATTGAAAATGTATGGCATATGAATTACTGAGCGATAAAAAGAGATTCCCAAAACACACTCTGCAAAAACATTTTGACTCGAATTTATAAAATGTACTTAATCCTATGTATATTTAATTGTATATATAAAAAAATGAACATTTCCGATTTTTTTATGTATAGAATTTATGCATATTAATGCCTATTTAATGATATAGTGCCTCATTTGCATATTTAAATATAATAATTTAAAATGTGTCTGATTTCCTAATGTCATCAATCAGCTTGGGAGGTGTTAAAACATATGAAGTATGACTCTTTTTTTTATCCTATTCACCTAACATGCTCACTGAATACAAACCTATCAGATCACTCAGATCAGGATCAAGTAAATTAGAAGAGTTCAGTCAAAGCAGGGTGAATTTGCCTTCAGCTTCTACACCCCCCACAGCTGGAATCAGCTTCTAGACATAATCAGATGTGCTCCAACATTAGGTACATTCAAATCAAGACTTAAAACACATCTGTTTAGCTGTGCCTTTACTGAATGAGCACTGTGCTACGCCCGACAGATCGCACTATAATGTCTTTCTTTACTTCTTCATTCTTTTAAATCTGTTTTAATATAATATTAATAACTTTTTTATATTTAAAATTTCTTTTAATAATTTTTATTCTCTTGTTTCTGTTATTCGTGTTTATGTAAAGCACTTTGAATTACCATTGTGCACTGAAAATAATGATGTCTGCAAAACTGTTGCAAACAATCCATGTGTTTAATTTTAAACAAACTAATTAAATTTATTACTGTTCAGCTTAATTTGTTTGCTTAAATTCAGCTCAAATAAATTGTCTACAACCACTTAAGTTAAAAAAAATTGTAAATTCAAGGAATCATCTTTTAATCTTTTTTTCCAGTGTGTATTAAGTGTGCAATATAACATGTTCATCAGGAGT
The DNA here is from genome assembly GCA_903798205.1 of Danio tinwini. Classification (NCBI taxonomy): domain Eukaryota; kingdom Metazoa; phylum Chordata; class Actinopteri; order Cypriniformes; family Danionidae; genus Danio; species Danio tinwini. The sequence continues at coordinate 4,109,862 of CAIGQZ010001492.1, read as the reverse complement.
GTCTTGCCTTAAATATTTTTTTGCATAAACATAAGACATTTACTAAAATTGTATTACAATTTAAAGTTTTAAAATATAAAGATTAAATTTAAAACAAGACTCCTTCACAGCTAAAACTCCTTCAGTTCAAATGTTAATATGAATAAGCTTGGCTTCTGTAATGCTGTATGTCCCTTCAGCACACATCATTTTACATGGCCAAACAGTGTGCTAAACCACACCCATATTCTTCACTGTATTAAATTAGCAGCTTTTACATAAGTGTCCACAGCAATCACTGTAATGGAGCCTCAATGAAGAGTGCTATATATGAAACAGCTTAATTAGCATGAGCGCCGTTAGCTTATCGGAATAAATCACCTATACAAGTTGATAGGCCATTAGCCATTATACATAAAACAGGCATATTCGGGTACATAAAATATTTTTGATTCAAAGCAATCTAAGTTAGGATTAATCTGATTTGCCACTGTGTACTATTAATTTTGACTTATTCTCAGTGTGAGGTGATCAGGCCACATAAGTGCTTTGCCATGCTAATTTATTTCTAGCAGCATATGCATTCAATTTTGTGCGGTCAAATGAAAGAAACGAAGGAGGACAACAGGGTAGCTAATTACTGGCTGTCAAGATGAGGAAGAAAGAGAGGAGAGAGAGAGAGAGAGAGAGGAGAGAGAGAGTGAGAGAGAGAGAGAAAGAGAGAGATGAAAATGGGGGAATGTTTGGCTGTATTTAGTGGGTTTTAGATTATTTACTTGTAAGGACTATAAAAACTTGAAATTCGTCAATACTTGATTTGATATTGATTTATTTTGCATGAATATAAATTCTAATCAAGGTTATTATGGTTACCTAAAACCTCAAACAAAATTTTTTAAAGAGCCCCTATTATGGGTTTCTGAAAAGGACCTTCCATGCAGTGTGTAACACAGCACTAAGGAAATAAAACCATCAGCTGAGGTTTAAATCTGAAAGTGCACTGTGATTAAAACTAAGGATTCTTTAACGAAATAGTTGACTCTGTCAAATAAATGAATCGTGTTGGGTTCGGATCTCTTGCCTGAACGCATCGACGTAAATACTGTACATCACCAAAAATTAAGTACTGGATCCGGTAAAACGTGAACGTGCCTTTCCCTTCAGAGACTAGCGGAGCGCGGGGGATCCCGAGACACGAGATTACGCCACGAAGATGACGATCACTGACAGATGGAGATTCGGCTGCAGAGAATAATCAGTTACAGTTCATTTTCACAACAACACCACAGTATGGCCAACCTAGTGCTGTGTTTGCTCATGTCATTTTTCTGATTTTTGATACAATAACGCTGCAACGCTGGACTCTTCGGCCGTATGCTATTAAAGAAAGAAGCAGCACAGATTTATGTATGGGACTCGCAGATTAGCCTCACACAAAGGAGAGGTTTGGGAACAAATCAATCACTAATCAAATCATATGGGAGTCGTTGGGATAATTAGGTAAAAATAAATGCATATTATAAGACAATAAAAGTGTTTTTTGATCTTGCATGCATATTAGCCTGTTGTTGGAGACCCCCAAAACCAAAATGTGACCTTTAATAATGCAAAATAGGGGCTCTTTAAACATCATACAACTAAAACCTTTTTGTCACTTGAAATAAAATGTTAACTGAAATAAAACATATAATAATAGGAATACATACTATAATAAACAACAATATAAATATACAAAATATTTCAGCTAGTCATCAAATAAATACTTTAAGTTTTGTATACTTCATGCAGCAAAATATCGAAAAACAAAAAAGTTAGTAAAAATGATGCTGATATATAATCATTTTAATGTTGTAATTAAGATGTTTACAGTCATTTTTAAACCTAATACCAATGTTTAGATTACAATACCCACTTCAGAAGTGTGTGGAAGTCAATATTTGATGGATAATCTGATTTTTTACATACACACACACACACTGTATATATACAATGAGTGTGTGCAATCTTCAACACACCAACATTCTAAATACTCCACTTCATGAACTTCAAAAGTCAATTCCCCAATTTATTCTAGCTAATCATGAAATGCTCTTCAAGACACACACACACACACACACACACACACACACACACACACACACACAATCTCAAACTCCCTGCCTCTCTATGCTTAATTACTCCTGGAGACGTTATCAGTGATATCACACAGCAACTCTTCAGAGCCTGACCTTGGCCCTGGCAGATTAATGCTGTGAGGTCTAGATACAGCACCACAGTGGACAACCAATCTCATTGCACTGATAAATTTAAAGCCCAAGTTTCATCCAACCAAACAACACACTGCAATTCATTATTCCCAGAAAGTCTCAGAACGTGCATGTCTCGTTTAAATCCTAAATGGTAAAACTCAACCAATCCAAACAGATGTTCGTGAATGAACTGAACAGGGTTGTGCAATTCATACTTACCAACTGGAAAGGAATAAATAAGGGTCATAATCTTATTACAGACTGTTAAAGATGCTGCATACTGGTGCAGGTTTTTAGGAAAAAGATAAGAGGTAAAGCTTGATCTAAAGTGTGAACGGGAGCAGCAAAATAAGGAAAAGACAAAGGAGATGAAGGGTATGAGTTCCCTACTATACCTCCTTAAGCTGAACTCTCACTTTGTTGATGGCCTTAAGCCAGCGCACTCTGGATGGAGAGAATGGTAAAGGAAGTCCATCATCCTTGAAACTAGAAAAGGACAAAAACATCTTATTAAACCTAATTTATGCTATTGAAATGATTTATTATACTGACTGCAAACTGTAAAGTTTACAGTACACAATTTTTAATGCTCATGTTAGCTTACATGCACAAACTTTTTAAAAAATATTCCATTTTATGCTGGAGTGAACAAAGGTACCTTTTAAAACTTTTGAACATAAAACTTTCCATAACATTACGATAAAGTACAACTTAGTACTTATAAATGTTCTTTTTAGACAGCTTTTGTACCTTTATTTCTGAGCGTTCAAGTGCTTGGCTCTTATGAACAATAAATATGTATGAGCAAAAAAACACATTGTACTAGTTCAAAGCAAAGAACCAAATATATTTGAATCTTTTTAAAAATCAATCTATTATTTTTGCAATCTTCAATCATCCCTCATTTGTTTTTTCTCTTCTGACTATGAAACAACTTAAAGGTCAGCGTTGATACATTGTGAACAAAGTTACTTGAAAGGTGCAAGATATGTTGGAAAATGCTAAAGTTAGCCTAATAGCACTGAAAGCCAACATCTCACCTTGTAAATCACCATTCAAAACCCTATTCTAATGATTAAATGCACATCATGCAAATTATATTAATACCTTAGGTCAATCATAAATCTGAAGTACACTTTAGGCAAAAGTACATAAAGTACACTAAAGCCACTACACTCATACCTTTTGGGTGATTTTTCAGGCATTTTGTCCACTTGAGAAACCACTTCCTTTTTTAAGGTGCTGCTTATACCCTTTCCATTTTCTTGAGAGGATTTCAATCCCTCATCTTCTCCCCAAGAAGCATGTCCATTGGTAGGGTGATGTCCATTTCGGGATGGTCGGTAGCCGGTACTGTGATAAGAATGGTAGGACTCCTCTAACTCCGAACAGGCAGCACTCTCTTGACCAGTCTCACTGAGCTGAGAACTAGCTTGACTGAGATTTCCTGAAGACCCAAAACGACTAGAGTCCACAGGACTAATGTTGTTTAAAAAAGAAAAAGAAAAAAGAGAAAAAAACAAGTAGTTAGTGTCACTGATTTTTACAACTACATCCACTAGCTTACGATAGGTCTAAACTCCAATTAAATAGGTATGCTATGCACAACTAATAGAAATATAAAGTTGCAAAGAACCAAAGCACAGTTACAGAAGTCACACAGCACTGAGAAAAAACAAACCACACATTGGGAAAGCCAGCCTTTTTAAATTAAACTAAATCTAAAATTAAAATCATTGAGCATGTTTACATGCACATTTATATTCTTATTTCTTACAATCAAAATATTCCAATATGCTGAATTTTTCAGTCAACAACATTTAGTACTACATTTGGCATTTCAGACACTTCAAACAAAATTATTGTGGTTATGTGTGAGATTAGATTGAGCACAGCTAGAAATCCTATTGTAATTATTATTTAGATGCAGAGACCACAATCCTGAAATGGCTGAATAAATGCCATGACAAATGATATTTTAATATATATAATATTCGTCAGAATTATGATTGTGCATGTAAACGTAGTGCAACATAAATGGTTTATGAAACCATTTATTATGCTGCTACTAGCCTTTTAGGAATCAAAAGGTTCTTCTTTTCCTGCTGTAATCCTGAAGAGACATCTGCAGAAGGTGGGGTCTGGATATGGATTTCCAAATCTTTTTGAGGAGGAGGATCAGGTGTGGATGCAATGAGTTTGGATATATCTGTTTTATGTTCTGTGATAATAAAAACTTCCTTTTGAACTTCAGAATTTGCTACAGTTTCTTGTTTAATGTCAACTGAGTGGGTGATTTCACCTTTGTCTTCCTTCAAGGTTAAATTATCATGTTTTTTTTTGACAGATGTACTATCTTCGATATGTACTTTATTTTCCTGAGCTTTAGGTTGGATTGTAACAACTGGAGTTGTTTGTGGTTTTGGAGGTTCTGGGGTTTCTTTCTGCCATGGAAATCCTAATTTTGCTCCAAATAACGATGCTGGTGTTGCTTCTTTTGAAACCACTGACTTCTCATCTTGAAACAGTCCTGCTGAAAATGACTTGAATCCAGAAATAAGCTTGCCACTTTCTGTATTTGGTATTGAGGGTGGTGAAGAAAATAAAGACCCAAAAGACTTTCCAGCATCAGCAGCTCCAGACATAAACCCAAACTTAGATGCTGTTAAACCTGGCATGCCAAATATGGACTGAGAAGGTTCTGATGATTGAGGTTGTTGAGCCATCTTTGAACTATTGTCTATTACAGGCAGTGATTTGTCTGTAAACTTTTCTTCAGGTTCAGAAACCATGACAACCGTTTTCTCTTTAATTACTTCACCTTCAGGAGGTTCCTTAATAACTGTTTCAACAGGTTGACAGCTGGAATCTTCAATGGAATTGATAGTTGCAACTGTAACATTATTAGAAGCATCATTACAAGGCATTTCATTTGCCAGTAAATGGGGTTCTATTGGATTTTTTTCATCTTTGTCTACAGATAATGTAACATCCCCAGAAGATAACAATGACTGATCTTGGACTGATTGAAGAGACTGGGGGGTCGAGGTAATAGATGGTGTTATGTCAGCTGTTTTAGGTGCTTCTGGTGATTTAAACATACCAAAAATGTCACTTTTAATAGATTCTGCTGCTATGTTACTTGAAAAGCCAAAGACTGAAGTTTTGGGTATAGTTGTGGTTGAGTGAAGTTGTGAAAAGAGACCACCTGAAGAATTTGTTGCTGCACCTGTGAACAGTTTAGACATAAAACCACTGACGGCTTCAGTTGATGAGTCTATGACAGATTTCTGTGATTCAGAATGTTTTGGAATTCCCTCAGAAGCACTGGTCTCTGTTGAATCGGTTTGTTGTATATGAGTTTGGCATTCTGTTGCCTTTACCTCTGTTTTTGTACTCTGCTTCAAAATTGAATCAATATCTTTTGTTAAAGCATCTCCAGTCAAATTAATATTACTATGGTTAACAACATCTAGTTTACTCTCTTCAAGATCAATTTTCTCACCAATGACATCTGAGCATTTATCAGAGATATCAGTTGAGAATGTAGCCAGGGACGCTGCATTTCCTTGATTGGCCATGGGGACAGAGTGCTTAAAATCATCATATAGGGGTTCTGTTTTCTTTTCCTCTGAGCCCATAGTTTTACTATTCTCAGTCACATCCCCTTGAGAGGCTAGTGATGCAACCTTTAATGGCCTTTCAGTTTCAGAAAGTTTTGATGTTGGCGTTTGACTAGGTGAAGGTGTTGAACTAGGACCACCAAACATGGAAAGAAGACCTTTTCCAGGAGCATCTTTAGAAGCAACTCCGGAGAGAATACCTCCAAATATTGAAGAAGGCTGAGGAGTGGCTTGCTGTGGACTTGACCCACCAAAAACAGAAAACAAGCCTTTGCCCGTTAACTCACCAAAGGCTGAAGCACCTGAACTATTATTGTCAACATTATGCCCTGCATAACCAGCACTGGGGTGGGAACTTGGTCCAGAAAACATAGAAAATAGATTCTTTGCCGGAACTTCCTTTGATCCTGAACCACCAGAAAAAATACCACCAAGTATAGATCCAGTTTGAGCATTTTGAGAACCTGACCCAGAAAACATTGACAACAATCCTGAAGTTGCTCCCTCTTTTGGTGGTGCTACACCCTGAGCAGAAGGATCCTCCTGGTGTGCTTGCTTGCTAGATTCAGAAGGTGCCGATCTACTATCATCAGTTGGCAATGCCTCTTGTGTGGATTTTGGAACGGATACTGTTGGGTCACAGTCTGGCTGTGGAGTATGCCCAGCAATTATAGAGGTAATGTCTTTACTTTGTGGCACTTTTGACTCTTTGCTATCAAGAGAAAGAGAATGTCCAGTTGAATTTGGCTGCTGTGAAAATGGCTGGGGGCCTGGCCCTTTATGTGACTCATTAGATGGCACAACAGGCTCATGAGGTAAGCATTCCAGTGGATCTGATGGGTGGCTGGAAATTCCAGAGTGTAAAAGTAAACCTTGTGATTGACTGTCATTTGGTAGTTCCTTTGAAAGAGTTGCTCTTGTTGCAGTAGAAGAGACTGATTGTACTGGTGTTTGTTGTGATGTAGACTCATCCAAAGAAGATGTGTGTTTAACTGTCTGCTCATTAGTAGGAACAGCTCCTTGAACTTTTGTGGCAGGTGGTTGTGGGCTTTGTGCTCCAAACATAGAAAATAAACCTTTTGCTGCACTCTCACTAGAGCTGGAAGACCCACCTAATATGCCACCAAAAATTGATCCTGTCTGTTGTGAAGAAGGTTGTGACCCTGAACCACCAAACATAGAAAATAAACTTTTGCCCACAGGCTCTTTTGGCAGTTCATTTCCTTGGCTTGCAGACTGAGTGGCCGGCCGTGGTTGTGAGGTCTGCTGAGGGCCACTGAACATAGATAGCAGTCCTGTTACAGGTGTATCTTTTGATGGGTCAGCTCCAGATGCTGGTGAAGTCTGATGAGGGCCACTGAACATAGATAGCAGTCCTGTTACTGGTGTATCTTTTGGTGGATCAGCTCCAGATCTTGGTGCAGTCTGCTGAGGGCCACTGAACATAGATAGCAGTCCTGTTACAGGTGTTTCTTTTGGTGGATCAGCTCCAGACCTTGGTGCAGTCTGCTGAGGGCCACTGAACATAGATAGCAGTCCTGTTAGTGGTGCATCTTTTGGTGGATCAGCTCCAGATCTTGGAGAAGTCTGCTGAGGGCCACTGAACATAGACAGCAGTCCTGTTACTGGTGCATCTTTTGGTGGATCAGCTCCAGATCTTGGAGAAGTCTGCTGAGGGCCACTGAACATAGATAGCAGTCCTGTTACTGGTGTATCTTTTGGTATATCAGCTCCAGATCCTGATCCTGATCCTGGTGAAGCCTGCTGAGGGCCACTGAATATAGATAGCAGTCCTGTCATTGGTGTGTCTTTTAGTGGATCAGAATCAGATGAAGTTTGCTGAGTGCTGGAACCACTAATCAAAGAGAGTAACCCCATGGCTGGTGATTCCTTTAGAGGGACAGTGCCAGTTTGTTTTTGATTAGAAGAACCCACATATGTAGAAGACTGCTGTGTACTAGTGCCACTGAACACAGAAGATATATTAATGCCTAGAGAATCTTTGGGAGGTGCAGATTCTAGTGGGCAAGGCTGATGTGTGGATCCAGATTGTGGTGAAGTCTGTTGAATGCTAGAACCTCCAAACAAAGACAGGATGTTTTTGCCTAGTGGCTCTTTTGCAGAGGCACCATTGATTGAACCTTGGGGGGAGGCAGATGCACTTCGAGATGGAGCTTGTTGCTGACTGGAACCACTGAAAATGGACAACAGCCCTTTGCTTTCATCTTTCGAAGCTGTGGTCCCAGAGAACATATCCCCAACAGAAAAACCAAACAACCCACCTGACTGCTTGGCTTCAGGTTTGGTCTCCCCAGTTGGTGGCATAGTTTGAGATCTCCCTGGTGTTGGCAACCTGTTTGCATTAGCAGAATGTATCTGAGATGAGGAGACACTTCTTTCCTGAATTGATTGTGATACAGTAGGAAATTCTGATTGACCACCTTTTCCAAAGGTACTTTCTGCTGTTTGCTGTTTCTGAATTCCTTTAGGCACTGTCATTGTTGAGGTCGAATGTTGCAGATTTGTCTTTAATTGTGTGTGGGAAGGACTTTCTGTGTTAAAAAAGTCCCCTATTGACCCAAAAAGTCTTGATGTTCCCAGTGTTTCTTGGTTTGTTGTTGAATTTTTTATGCCATCAGGAGCAGATCCAACTTTATCGACTTGTCTAGATACTAGATGAGTGGATTTAGAAGGTTCTGACTTTACCTCCTCCATACCCACTGCTGTTTTGAAAAAGTTTAAAAACCCACTTGATTGCTCAGATGTCTTTCCACCTTGTGTTTCTGCTGGCAGAGAGACATCTGGAGAGGCAGATTCGATGGGTAAACTGGACTGATCTCTTAAAGTAATAGACACAATTGACGTTGGAGGAAGAGAGGACTGTTGTGACAATGTAGCTTGTCTAGCAAGTTTGGGTTTATGAGATGAATTTAAAGTGGATGCACCCTGAGAAGATGTGGAAGTTGTTGGCTGTGCTGAAGATGTTACTGAAACTCTAGGTGTTGTTGGAATTGGTTTAGATGATAATTGATTTGTACTGTCTGGTTGAGTTATTGCACAAACGTCATCCTTTATTATCTTTGATTTAAGACTCTGGAAACCAGATGAAATAAAGCTTTTGGCTTGCTGATCAGCAAGTCGTGTTTCAGAGGCTTTATGATATCTGCTTTGATTTTGTGCTGGGAAAGTACTATCTTTAGCAGAAGGGGACTTTGAGACAGCTGTGTTTCTACTTGATTCTGAATCTGAGCTTTTGCCAACAATTGAGGATAGAATTGAGGAGATTTTCTTAATGGATCGGTTTGGTTGCTCCTCTCCAGCCTGTACTCTTTTTCTCCACTCTTCTTCTGAAACATTATCTATATGTTTTACTTGCACTCCAGTGGATGAACGACGCCTCTGCTGAGGCTGGTAGCAGCTGTAGACACCTGCGGTAGGTGAAGTTGTGGTTTGTGTGGCACCAAATGAAACAGAAACCTTATAAGATAGCAGTTCTTTTACTCCTCTGCTGTTAAGATTTACATTATTGTAGTTTGTTCCATGAAAAGAGAGGTCAACAGCTTCCTGAGATGGATCACAGTAACCATAATTGTGTGGGAGCTGCTGATTAGTATCCATCCTAACTTTGTTAAATCGGTAATTGGAAAAATCTAGAGCTTGCTGTCTTTGATTAAGCATTGAATCTGCAAACATCTGAGAAAAGCGCTCAAGGTTCAGATTCATGATTTGGTTACCTTTTTTATAGGCTGCTGACAAGTCAAGTGGTGCAGTCAGAAGTTCTGCTTCACTTTGGCCTTGACTTGGAAGCCAGAGAAGCTCATCTTCATTGTATAGAGGAATCTTAAACCCACAAACTTTTACCATCTCATTATACAACCAGGCACTTGGATAGATGTCCCCTGTATTTGCCCACTCTTGTTCTGGGGCACATGCATAAACGTATTGCCCAGACTCATCTGTAAGTAGGGCGTAAATATACTCATAATCAGTGTAGACAAAATATCCACAATCTCCATCATCTGCAGGCCACCACATACCCTGGTCCAAAAGTGAAAGCCACTGTTGATACCACTCAGACTCCTCAAGATACACGTGTTCCTCCATATCACTATTGCTTGCTGAAGAGTAGTTCCAATGATTGGGAGACGTAGCTACATTAACATAGCTTCCACTATTCCCAGGCTGAGTGCAAATGTCGGATGTCCCCTGATAAATATACTGTCCATTAGCTGAGTAAGACAGATGTGGAGGAGTTTCCTCATAATATCCTTCATGATATGAAATACTATTCAGACTGTAACAACTCTCTGCACTAAACGAGTGCCACCTGCTTAATTTTGCATTATTCTTCATGCTCAAATTCAACACACCTTCAAACTCTTGGTTGTTAATCACATCCAAACTGTTTTGGCTATTCCACGCTCTAGGTCTCACTGAACTATTGGGAACATCAGTGGAATAATCTGATTGGTTATTGCTCCCATTGTAAGAATGCAATTTCAACCATGGCTGTGTATGAGAATATTGTTGATTAATATCCATATTTCGATCATTCAAATACTGAGAAGATGTGTGGACTTCATTGACTGGTGTATTTCCATGTCCATCAGGTAAGATCCCCAATGACTGATCATTAAGCTGTTGCCACAAAATAGATTGTTGTATCCATGAGTGTTCATCACTAGGACTAGGTTGCAATGCATATGATGGAGAGATTTCTTGGTAACCATACTGTTCAGGTTTACAATAGAAGGATGGATAACTCTGCCTTAAATATTCCTGTGACATCACTGCTTGAGATGGGTGACAAAGAGGAAGATTTTCAGTGCTATATGAAGTGGTTCTTATTTGACTTGAGAGCATAAAATTTTGTGAGCTGTATAAAAGGGGTATATTACCAGTACTATGAGATGTGTACGCAGCACAGTTTTGTTGAGACCTTGCATGACTTGCAGGTGTCCTCAAATCAAGGCTCTCTGTGCCACAGATGTTAGACACATACTTTAAATTAGATACCTTGCCTCTCAGAAGTCCTGTAGAACTGACCTTCATTTGTGATCCTTCCACAGCCATACCCTCTGTTTTGACAGAGGAAGCATCTGTTGGATTCCTGCTAAATATCCCAGGTAAGAAACCTTGTTGAGTTGAGGGCTTTTGATTCTGCAGTGCAGTTTGGATCTGAGAGGGTATTTGAGGTAGCTGTCTTTTTGTTTGACCTTGCTGTGTGTGAATCTCTGCTGGTATTTGTGGCTTCTCCTGTTTTTGCTCAACTGAATTCTGGGTGTTTGGGGACACATCTTCAGATGAAGATGTGAGCTTATTAAAAAGGCCAGATAAAATTCCTGGCTGAGAGGATGCGTCTTGCCTTCCTACAAGAGAACTTTGTTTTCTCACAACTTGCTGTGGAAAACTTGTATGTTCCTTTTTTTCCTGTGTAACAGGTAGTTCCTGTGACTCATTGGAGGACACTTTAAGAAAGGCAGAGAGGAGGCCACCCGACTGGGGTTTTTGTTTAGATGAATTATCTTGGCATGAGTGGCTTTGTCCTATAACATTTGTTTTTGGCTGGAGCACAGATGACTGGGTGTTAGAAGCTTGAACTTGTTGTGCTGATTGAGAGATAGAAACATCTGAGGAGGCCAACTTAAAAAGACCTGATAGAAGGCCATCTTGCTGAGAACGTCCTTGATGGGATACACTTTGTGTATGGCCATCTAATATGCCTTTTTGATGCTGTTCTGACTGTTGTTTTTGGAAATTGGACTGCTGTGTATGGATCCTGCTCTGACCCTCTACATTATGCTGGACAGAATCTTGAAAAGAACTTACGCTTGGTGATTTTTGTTGCTCCTGGGCCATCTTTGTTTGAATGTCCAAGGGTTTTTCGGTAGAGGCAAATCTAAAAAGGCCAGACAAAATACTTCCCTGTTGAGATTTTGTCTCTTGCTGCGAGAACTGTTGAGGCTCTCTGTGAGAATTTTCTGAGGAAGTAATATTTAGTCGTCCTGAGAGAGGAGGAATAGATGCACTTGATTGGGTATGATTTTGGTTTTGTTGATTTAATATGTGAGCAGACTGACTCCTTCGCTGATTTACTTGAGCACCTGTTGTCATATCACCTGTGGAAGCAAATTTCATGATTCCTGAGAGTAAGCCTCCTTGTTGTGTTTGATTAGGAGATGCTTGTGCACTTGATGCATTATCTGAAGCAACTGATTTAAACAAACCAGAAAACAGGCCCTGACGTTCATGTTGAGATGTATTTTGCTCTGTAATATTAGGTACTTGAGTTGGACCAGGTTGCTGGTGCTTAACTTGCATTTGTTCCTTAGCAGAAGTTGGACTAGGATGTTGCATCCTATGAACATTCTGATTAGACCCCGGAGGAAGCAAACTGCTCTGAATATTAGGCCTTTGGGTAGGTTGAGTAACAGGCTGCATATCTTCAGTAGGTGCCATCTTAAATAGATTAGAAAACCAGCCTGTTTCTGTGTTCCCCTTACTCCTTGTGTCTGGGGGTTCTTTATTGGAAGATGTTGTTAATTTTCCATTGTCAGGCAGAGAAGCTGGAATTACACCTGCCGCTCTGTTTGTTTCAGGTGGAATTTTATCCGTTTTAGAGATCTGTGGCATACTCTGGGATGCCACTGAATCCTCTCCAGATGCAAACTTAAACAATCCAGAAAACAGCCCCCCTTCTGACTTTTGAGGCTGTGGGACAGACACGTTGTCTGAGGAGACAAAAGGTTGCTTTTTAAGGGAGGATTTATCTGGAAGCTTTTCTACACTGATGTCTTCTGCTGACCTAAAGACAGGAAAAACTGTGTGTGTTTGAGTCTGAGGAGGCACTGGTGGTCCAGGTGAGATTAATGAACTGAGCGATTTCTTAAAAGGATTAAAAAATCCTGACTCTTCAGTAGCTTTTTGTGAAACAGGCTCAGCGATTGTCTTCTCATAATTTATCTCATTACAGGTATTTTTAAGTATTGTAAGTTTTTTACCATCATTGGCTTGATAAGCATCTGACATTTTACTGAGTTTTGTTTTTCCATTCACAATCCTGTGAGGATCATCTGGCTTATTTTGCTTTGCATCCAACACTAAATTCACAGATGATAACCTTTCTCTGTGAGCTGTGACACCACTGTATTTCTTGGGTTCATTTTCCATTGTATGTATTGACTGGACTGCCTCTTGTAACTTGGCATCAGATGGCTGGAAAGGCAAAACAGGTGACATTGAAAATTTCCTATCAGTAGGGGAAACCACAGCTACAGGTGTGGGACTTGTAGACTTTGGCATAAAAGAGAAAAATTTTGATATACCAGAACTGGCAGGAACATTATGTGGTGCATCTGATTGTTCAACTGATTTGGACCCCACTTGTTTTGAGCTTGACACAACTTTATCAGTTAAAGAGCTAAATAACGAGCTCATGGCATTCTTCACTCCTGCCACTCCATGGTCAGAAGCACCGCTTAAATTACTTTCTTTGGCATCTATGGGCTTTTCTTTTACTTCCTTAGAGACTATGCCTTGCTCATCTCCAACAGATTCTGTTCTTGCACTACCTTGAGACGACAGCCTTGATTTGTTAGACTTAGGTAAGGACCCATATTTACTGATCTCCTCTTCTTTTTCAGCTAGATACTCTGATACGGTTTCAACTAGGCACTGCAACTCATCCATAGGATCAACATATTCATCACTAGGTTCCTCTACAGGTGACAGCATGACCTCTGGAGCCCATCCACCAATTTTACCCTTTCCATTCTTCTTATCCCGGTAACCTTGAAGCCTCTCAGTTTGGCCACCATACGTTGAGAAATATCCATGGTGGCTATAATTCTTCTTCTCCTCACCCCTGAGTGCCTTAGCTAAAGATGTCATTTCCTCCAACTCCTCCTCAGAGCAAATAGAATAATGTAACTCATCTGAACCCTCAGAATCAAATCCTACATCTTCCCTCAATCTAGCAGCTTCCTCCTCTTGATATGCAACATAATTTTCTAGTGTGTTTTCTAGCTTGTTTTTGGCCCACATCCTAGTTTTGTAGAGTAATCCATTTTTGTATGGTTTCAAACATGGCGTCATGTTCTCATCGGCTTCTTCCATTTCTTTTACTTGACGTAACACAAGCTCTGTTCGTTTTTGACGGAGAAATGCCAGATCAGGAGGGAAATGCTCTGCTCTAGCACGCTCCAGCCCCCCTGGGTCCCGGATTTTTTTCTTTCGCCTTCGGTCAATCGTGGCATAGCCTTCTGGGTAAGCAGCATTTAACACAGCATTTTTGTTTTTTATTGGGGACAGCTGCTTGATTTTGGGGTCATTGTAATCCTTTTCTTTATGAACAACATCACTCTGTCTGTCACGATCTTCAATCCATGCCTGCTCCTCTCTATCAAGGAACTCACTAAGGGTACTTTTACCCTGTTTGTATTTTACCTCCCAATCCTCCACACCCATGCCTGAGTCTACTGGGACAATTCTAATTCTACCCCTCTGATTAGGGGCTCTAGCGGAGATTAGGATGGAAGAGGATAACAAAGGAGGGAGAAAGAAAGAAAAAAAAGAGCAATTCAACATAACAAAGAAAGCAAAAGTTTGCCATTTAAAACAAAGTTAGGAAAATTAAATAGACTTTACTATTCAATGAAATGCCTTTCACCTCACCAACAAGTTTATGTTTAGCCCCCCACCCATATAATTAATACAACAAATTACACACAAATGCCATTTCAACCACAACCTAATGATCACAGAATCTGGATTTTATAAAAATGGATCTGATAATTTTCTGGATTAGCTCTGTGCAGGACCACACAAGATGGTATGATTAACAACAATCTCAGACCATATTTCAGGTTATTTTTTTCTTATGCAAACTACAAATCTAAATGGAATCCTTACAGATCAGTATAACAATTAAATTCATCCAGTTTTAAATAGCACTTTTTACAATATAGATTGTCAAAGGAGCTTAACATAGATGAAGTTCTAGTAAATTAAAACTGCTTCAGTTTAGTTGTCAGAGTTAAGTTCAGTTTGGCTCAGTTCAGTGTAATGCAAAAAATAAAAAAGGACAATGTGCAACTAGTGGGACTTATGACAATTTATGTCCCAAAACTATTGGCTTGATGCAAATTTGATAAAGTTGCACATAAAATGAGTATGTAACAGTATGTATAGTGAGTATAAAACAGTATGTATAGTATGCATACAATATGCATAGAAAAGATATGTACCTGCTTGCATGGTGATCCCTATAGTCAAATTCAAAACTGTGCAAAGAGTCAGCACAGGAGTCTATATGCTGCTGAAAGCGTTGTCCCATGGGATACTGGTGAAGTGAGGAGTTGGGCTGGGCTGTGGTGTGGTAGCGGGGAGGCAAACTACTGCTCGTTTCACTCCTGTAGTCACTGTCTCTATCTTCCACCGCACTATCAAGGTCATCCAAAGCTAGAAACAGTGAGACAGAGAGGTCAGAATGCAAACATTACAAGTGAGAAATACAACAATTGTCAGTCTGTATTGTTTTATTTTTTGTATATTATGTGTTAATATAAGTGATTTGAGGAAGAGGCTTCTATTCTAAAGCCTCATTAGACATTGTGTTTATGCGAGCAATAAATTAACTACATTGCTTAATGCTGAAAAAAAGACTTGTGTAAACAAAAGTCCTTTTTGCTCTCCAGAGTGCAAACAAAAAACACACAATTCAGTTTTTTCCAAATCAGGGCATTCTGAGTCTAAGGAGCCATATACCTTGCGTATTTATGTCTACCCCAACTATTAATAAAATATTAAAACATATTTAAAAGTCAAATCTTGTTGACTACCCAACTAAAATAACTATATCATTTAGAAACAAAGAAGCGACCCAATATAAACAAGCATAAAATACCTAAATGAAGGACATCTCAAAAATAGGAGCACACAATGTACACAAAAAAATAATAATTACGTAGACAGGGGTAAAAGGTTCTCAACAGGATATATCAAGGAAAATTGAGAAATAGTTCATGCATTTAGTCTTAAAGCACCCAAACATTCATGTAAAATATTGTGTCTTTGAAAAGAATACGTTCAAGACACAATTAGGCTAAATGGCACAAGTTTCACAAATAGATTGACAAATATTACCTAAATTTTTCAAGCAAAAGCACTAATAATTCGGAGTTTCTTTGTCATGCGTTAGTCATTCAATAGTTTCAAACTGCTTGATACTAAGTTTATATAGTGTTTTTTGGTGTCATTTATTTTTTTTTGCTTACTGTCTTAATAATCGACAAATTGACTTCTAATTTAATCATTTAATGCATTTGATGCTCTTCTGGTCTTTTCCCTAATGTTGTTAAATAATCATAATGGACACATTCACAGACAAAAAAGCTTACTACCACATAAAAAAATTTAACCAATAAGTGTTTGTTAATTTGTTAAACATCCAATGCATGTGATTTTACTCATGCATGAATAACACACCGGGGCCCGGGGGGAGGGGGCCCAGGAGGATGGGGTTTGGGGGTCCATTTCAGGGATTTGAGGGATTTCAGGGAATAATCTACAGTAAAGGGTTACTATGTCAAATCTAAATACACATTACATACTCTGGCTGTCGGCCCATCCAAAATAGTTGCCTGGTGACATTAAAAATCAAGAGTGAGAAAAAGAGTGCAAACACAAATCCATTTACAAAAACTGACATTTCAGTTCGAATGGGGATTCTCTTGTGCTTTATACAAATTGTAAGCTGCTTCAGGGAACATGTGTGAACAAATATGCTTCTCAAATGTAACAAGAAGAGGAGTGTAGAGTGCAGTGAAGCATCAGGCGTGAGGCCGTGGCTCCATCTAGTGTGAGATATTGTCACTCACAGCACTGAGAAGCAGCACAGGGCAGAGGACGTCCCACTACTTCATCCTGTAAGGGGAACTAACACAAGGAGGAGAAAACAAGAGAGTAAGAGTCAACATGAAGAACGAATGAAGTGTGACTAAAAAGTATTTTCTGTTAAGGTAGTTAACGACATAGAAATGTATACATCGATGCCACATATGATTACTCCAGACACATTGGCAATGGTTTCAAAATTCCACAACATAGCTGTTGTATTAAATATTGCCAAAATTTCGATTCCTATTTTGATAGAAATACAGATAGATACATTTTACTGATGGAAATGCATTGGTTTGTGTTTTTATGAGTATTAAAGAGATATAGTTAAGGCAAAAATAAAAATTCTTTCATCATTTACTCATATCTGTCATCCAGAAACTTGTTTGAGTTTCTTACTTCTGATGAACACAAAGAAAGATATACAAAACAATGCTGGAAA
Organism: Danio tinwini; assembly: GCA_903798205.1. Classification (NCBI taxonomy): domain Eukaryota; kingdom Metazoa; phylum Chordata; class Actinopteri; order Cypriniformes; family Danionidae; genus Danio; species Danio tinwini. Next base: position 4,092,673 of record CAIGQZ010001492.1, on the reverse strand, counting down.
AAAGCAGCCATTGACTTCCATAGTAGCCTTTCTGGTTCCTATATGGACGTAGAAAAAATATATAGAAATGTTTAGAACTATTTGAGTGCGTGTGTTTAGTTTAATCTCAATTCAAATTCAATTCATGTTTATTTCTATAGCGCTTTTACAATGTAGATTGTGTCAAAACATAGAAGTTTAACATAGAAGTTCTAGTAAATTGAAACTGTGTCTGTCCAGTTTAAAGAGTTGAAGTTCAGTTTAGTTCAGTTCATTGTGGTTTAAATTTCACTGCTAAAAGTCCAAACACTGATGAGCAAAGCCATCGATGTGCAGCTCCATGAGTCCCAAACCAAGCAAGGTAGTGATGAGAAGAAGAAAAAAAAGGCCAACTGTCAAAAGTGAAGTGAATGAAACTAGAGAGAAACCAGGCTCAGTTGGGCACGACCATTTCTCCTCTGGCCAAACTACTTGTGCAGAGCTGCAGTCTAGGCGCGGGGGCTGGAGAAAGCTGGACACTCCAGTGTTTACAAACCTGCTTTGACCAGCCCAACATTGAGGATGGTTTACTTGTATCATATAGATATCTGCTAGTGAGGCATCTATGTATATATGTCTATGGCTAACAGCCCTGGTTTCTGAACGTGTGAATTCAAATAAAAAACAAACAGCAAAATATGGGAAATTTGCATGCAAATCCACAGCAGACAACACATTGTCACTTCAAACTGATTAGATATAAATAATCAGATATGACCATTTAAACTATTTATTATATAGATATATAGATATTCAATATTTATATTCATTTCAGAAAATATTACTGAATAATTAGCAAAAATTTTGGATGATTGTTGTACAGTACGTATTTGTAAATTAATATTATTTAGTTTTTTTGTGTAGGTATTACGTGAGAGAGCTACCGTGGCTTTGTTTATCAAACAAGTGGTTGTACATTGTTGCATTGTAAACCTTAAAATGTTAAGTAGTGTTAAAATGTGAAGAAGTTTTCAACTTCTACACTCTTCTATACTCTATATTACCGTCACATTTGCTATAAACCTTATTCATTATAATTAAATGTGCGTACACAAGTTTGACCCATTTAAAGTTAACTAAATTATATAAACTCATTTCAGATTAAAAAATTGCAACTTGTACATGTATATTATGGAAAATACAGTGTCTCTCTCTTGACATTATGCTCTACTTTAAATTATTTGTACAGCATATTGTTAATTATGTTTTTTTTTTGACTCACATATATGCGAGAGGGCACGACATCAAATAGTTATACTTTTAAAAGCTATTTAATTTGTCACAATCTGTCACTGTTTAAAACAAATTAGTAAAGGACTTGAATTAGTGAAAGCCAAGCCGAATTAATATTTACCAAAAATCTTCATTTTTAACTGATAACTTCTCCATTTGGTAAATCTCACATTGCACTACAAAAAAACTACTCAAAACACACATGCCGATCCCATACCAAAGCTGTGATGCTAATTATTAAAAAACAAACGGGAAGAATAAACTAAATATAAAAAATAACTAGACATGCATTGAAAACTTACAAACTACAACAAAATCAAACCTGGCACCAACATCACCATCATAATCATCATTACTGTCTTTAGTATATTGTGCAACTTTATATACATGATAAAGAAAAACTATGCCTTGATGACTTAGTGGCTGAGAAATAAATTATATTAACCCATATTAAATAATGGCATACCCTCAAGTAATATTTTACTTAAATTATAATATTTAGCTAGTCAATATCTATGAACATTTAAAGCGGAAAGTTAAAGTGGGATACATTAACTATGATACATACATTAAAATGGATACATTAAAATTATGAAATGTTAAAGTAACTGAATAGGTTGTAACCTATTTGTTGTACTTTTATTATTTAAAAAATATAACATTGATTTTTATAGAATAATATGTATTTTAGTTTAAAAAATGATCACAAATAAAACAATAGGATTAAATCATGCTTATTAAACAATAATATATACACTATAATTAAATTAACATTATAATTTACTTATGTTGCATAACTTAAGATACAATAACACTTAAAAAAAATAAATGTATACAGAATTAAGCAATTAATCATCTGGTATTTATATTTCAATGCTTATTTTAATCCAGTAACTAAATATAAGCAATGCTGAATAAGGAATATTTCACAGTCTGTGCTCCCTTGTTATGTTAAATTATAACAGCAACTGTGTCAAAATGCAGTGCACATGCATTCATAAAATTGTCATGCCACCTCGACAGGCTCTTCTCATAAAATGAAATGCAAAAACAGCCACTACAGACCACTGTTTGTAATTGAAGTCCCCATGTATTAAAATATTGAAGGCATGCTGTTGTTTGGTCTTACCTCATCATGAATGCCCATAGCATTGATGCGCTCCAGTTTACCAGTCCAGTATCGAGCCTCATCCTCTGGGATTTCTGAAAATTAGAGAGAAAGTCATAAGCTCTGCAGTCAGAGACAGAAAACTTCATGCTAACCAATTACCTGAGCCAAAACCTTATGGATTATGTATTCAGACCTTTTAAATATGTAATGAGCTACTTGGTCGAGGGACCTCAAAAATAGTCTGCAAGTCAAAAAAAAAAGTGCATTGCTTGATGCTTCACCTTAAAAGTAATTACAGAGATAAACAGATGCCATCCTGAAGAACTAAAGCTCTGGCGCAATACTTTAAGGAGCAGGAAAAGAATCAGCAGGTTTTTTTTTTGTCAAACTCACAATTCCGGTTACTCTGCAAACAAACCATGTTTGTTAAACTCTGGCATTCATTAAAAAAAATCAAATATTAGTGCTATTATTTTATTAGAAACATTATTTTAGACAGAAACTTTTTTAATCAATTCTAACCTGAGAGTGTGATGTGCTTTAGTGCAATTTAGTACAAATAAGTGCTATTTAGTGCAAGTAACAAAGACTGTATTCTACAGTAAATATAATGCAGCACTGTGATCTTTTCATAGGAGCTGCTCATGATGTTTTCACTGTCTCCGAGGTCGATCTGTAGTAAATACATCTCTCCAACTGTGTTGGGTTTAAGATGATTATAATGTGCATTTCATATTATAACATTATTACTATAGGTGTTGAAGTGGAAAGTCATATTTGTCCAGTATTTAGCATTGTTAAATTGGATTCTCTGATAGAAATATATATTTTTTAAATATCGGTAACACTTAATGGTCAATTAGTTAATGTAAATTAAGGTATTTACTAACAGTGGATTAGTAGGTGGGCATGCACTGCAGTGTGCCTAAAAAAGTTAGGGTTGTTTATATAACTTTATTATTATTATTATTATTATTATTATTATTATTATTATTATTATTATTATTATTATTATTATTATTATTAATAATAATAATAATTATCAATTATTACCAATTTTCTTGAATGATAATTGACGCTCATTAACCAAACAAATAGACTGTTTAATATAATTTATTGACCAATAAAAATACTACAAGAAACCATTAAAGGGATAGTTTACCCAAAAATAAAAATCTGTCATCATTTACTTACTCATGACTTGTTCCAAACCAGCTTTTTGTTCTCTCGAACACAAGAGAAGATATTTTTAAAGAATGTTGGAAACCTATAACCCATTTCTTTCATAGCAACAAAAACAAATACTATAAAAGTAAATGGTTACAGGTTTCTAACATTCTTCAAAATATCTTCTTGTGTTCGACAAAACAAAAAACTCAAGCAGGTTTGGAACATGTCAAGGATGTCAATAATAAATGATGACAGAATTTAAATTTTTGGGCGAACTATCCCTTTAAAATTAGTTAATGAAAACAAAGTTCATTGTTAATTCAAGTTAACTCACAGTCCATTAACTTAATGTTGAACTGGTATTAATAAATCCTGTACAAGACTGTTTATACTTAATTCATGTATTGCAAGTCAATACATTAGGTAAAAATAACTAATGGACCATTATTTTAAAGCGTTACAAAATATCAAAATACATTAACATGTATATAATTTAATTATAAGTGTAAATATATAGCTTATAATTATTGCTATGAGATCTGAACTGTAAAAAAAAATGTCAGAATTGCAAACAAAACAAAATGTGATTATGGAAATGTTTCATAATATTTCACAGTCTTTCAATTGTAAATGTAATGTTTATTTCACAAACTATTTTTGCACATTTTCCATTTTTGTTAGGTTTACTGTGAAACAGTTATTTTGATATGCACCTTCTGCACTACTGAATCTGGTTTCATTGCATAATGGCAGACAAAAGCATTTTGATAACCAATTGAAAGTGTGTGCAAAGTGAGCAAAGCATCAGATACTGTGTGCAGCCTCCTTTGAACATTCTGAACAAGAGAGCAGCTTCAAAGTCCTTGGATAAAACAGTCAGGCTTATGAATGGGATCAATGGCAGGCATCCAGGCCAAATGCACCGCTTGGACCTTTCATATCTCAACAACCTGCAGCTTGCTTACCAACACAAACTTTATTTACAGCCCATAGCACACAATGCAGACGCAGCTGGGAAAATGTCATTATTTTTTGTTAAATCTTTCACAAAGAGGAGGAAATAAAAGTAATAATTCAAGCAGCATTTGAAGGCTCAAGCCTCCTTTTATCTCTCTGAAACATGGATCCAATTTCCACCTGGTATTAAAAGGCGAGTTTAGTCAAAAAAATTATTTAGTTAATTTACTCTGTCTTAGACCATCCAAGATGTACTGTAGGTAATTCTTTCTTCAGTAGACAATGAAGAGGATTTTTTGCTAAAACTGTGATTCTGTGAACTGTGAATGCTTGGCTTTTAGAGTTTAGAGTTTTCAAAAGCCTGCTTAGGACTGCTTGAAGAAGCTGTGGATTTCAGAATGTGGCAAATATTATTTAGTTTCTTGAACAGACAGATTTTCTCAATTCATAAGACTCCAACATGTGTCTCATGAGCCACAGGATTTCATTTTGTTTAGCCTACACAGCATATGTTGTTTTTACATTTAAAGTACACTGTAAAAAATTTAATCACCATTTGTTCAGCACACTGTATTTTTTCTGTCATATATACTAGGAATTGTGAATAACTATTGATCTACATAAAAATGTATGTTATGTCAACAATATTCGCTAAAATGTTATGTCAACATGTTTAACTGAGTTTTCTGGACAAACATTTTTTTGTTGAACAGGAATGCTGATATTTAAACAATTCACACATGCGTGACGTGACTATCAAAAACTACACTTGTTTATCTGATGCTTGTAAGAAGGGTGACAGTGGCGCAATTGGTAGCACAGTCACCTCACAGCAAGAAGGTTGCTGGTTCAAGACCCGGCTGAGTCAGTTGACAACCCTGTGTTCACGTGGGTTTCCTTCAGCTGCTCCGGTTTCCCCCACAGTCTAAAGACATGCGGTACATGTGAATGGGTGTTTCTATGTACTGGGTTGCAGCTGGAAGGGCATCTACTGTGTAAAACATATGTCGGATAAGTTGGCGTTCATTCCGCTGTGGCCTTCCCAGATTAATAAAGGGACTAAGCCAAAGAAAAATGAATGAATGAATGAAATAGTAAATGTGTTTGTATTTTTTTAAATAAAATGATTAAAAAAGCACTAATTACTTATTTAGCAAATTTTTTAAATAATTTTTAAAAACGAATTGACCCAATAGCAGTAACTGTTGCTTCAGTTGATTTGACAAGAATATCTTTATTAGCAAAATACGATAATCAACATTGCATGAATAAACAAAATGTTATGTTAGCTGAACAAAATATTGTTACTGAGAAGAACTAAAAAACAGTTGTTAAAAGAACTCAAAGTTCTTACTGCATCAAGTTGCCTTGTTTTTTTTATGTTTTCTCAACTATTTATTTTTTACAGTGTACCAGTAGTAGAAAGTTTTCCGCCTTTTACGATTCACCAAGAAACACAGTTAAAACATCTTCTACAGAAGAAACATAACATACATCTTGCAAAAGTGAGTAAATTAATAGCAAATTCTAAGCTGAACAAAAAAAAATTGCAGTCGTCAAAAAGTGGACAAGCTCAAATGTTTCAAAGCTCAAATCTACAACTGTTGTCTGTTTGTGATTGGAGTGTCAAAAATGCATAATAATACCAGGAGTAAACATAGCTCGAGAATTATTAGGTTACAGAAATCGTCTTTTCAGCTTAATCATTCATCAAAAGTCCATGACAGCAGTTTAGGATAGAGCTCATGTTTTATTAGAAAGCAAGCAGCTTCCCAAAGGACATTCAATCATGCCTGATGACATTTAACAAATCAATGGAAAGCCAAAGCACCAGACAGGCAGATGGGATTGATTTCAAGCAGCCTCTTTGACAAAAGATCAGCAAGACACTTTTGTTATTTTTAAATTAACAATGTCTTGCTGATTGGAAGAGGTTGATTATCAATGTTAAAAACAATGGTGCTGCTTAATATTTTTGTGGAAACTTTGATTTTTCAGAAGGAAAATTCTTTGCACTTTTTGATTTTTAAAATAAAAAAAATATCCCAAATTTTTACAAGGTATAGAGTAAATGATGACTAATGTGATTAATAATACAAAGCGTTTTTAAAAAGAGAATCTCACCAAAGGGCAGTTCAAAGCGAGTGTCCAGAAGGACTCGATGTGGCGTCGGGTTTTTAGTCCCATAAATCTCATCTGCCTTCATCAAAACTTCAGAGTCAAGAAATATCCATTCACCAGGGCCCTCCTGCTCAGAAAAACATTATTCATTACAGAAAAACAGCAGAAAAATACAGTAGTGGCCAAAAGAGATGTCTGATTTGAACAATATTAACGTTTAATGGCCCTACAAGCTCAACTAAGCCATTAAAATGTGATTCAGAGAAGGAGAAATGGCTTGCTTGTGGTATCTGAATGACAATTTTTTTTATTAAAAAAAAGGCAAACTAAAACTTATTGTTTAAAGTAAGCAGAGTTTTACTAAAACAAACAAATACAGATAAACAATAAATTCACTGCAGTATAATCAGTTATTCATTATTCACTGGTTTTGTATTGGATTATAAACCCCTCTTAAACTATCATAACAGAAACCAAATCTACACCAATATAGCCACATTCAAGTCACATTGAATAAAGCTTGAAAATATACATTTTCTGAGCTCTGGACCACTTCATGCTAAGCCTTTAGAGTCTTTAGCTTAAACTGATGACTATGTTGAGTGAAATGGCACAGATAAGAATGTGAAACTGATAACATTGTTTAAGAAAAGGTATTTTAAATGGAACAATGTAAGAATTAAACAAGTTGCAAAGGATTTCCTGACCTCGTCTGAATGGCAGATGCTTTTCAGTGGGATCCAGGCAGTTCCTAACATGGTGTCCCAGATGAGCCCTTTATTCCACACCTCCACGATGAGGCCCAGGTCCAGCCGGCTGATCTCACTGTAGGCCACAAACACAACAGAAAGATACTGCAGTATTGAAAATACAGTTTTTTCTGTTAGCAGTGCTTGTAACTGCTGTTAATGTTTCATTTTCAATGCATTATAAATAAATACTGTAATGTATTCTGATAAGACTGTTATAGATTACTATGTATATAGCACAGACACAGTCAAGTTCTTGCCTGATGAGGAACCCTCCACAGAATATCCATCAAGAGGATATTGTTTACTGTACACCAAAGAAACGTTTTCTCTGTAAATTATTCTCAAGTCCTCGTTGCAGTTTTTGTTCTCACCAACAGGTTGGAACATTTTTACATATGGTGTGGAAGAGTTTTGGGAAAAAAACTTCATCAGTATTATCTGAAATTATAGGAAAAGATTTACAGTACCACTACACCCAGTTGTGCTACTTTTAAATGATTTCAGTTTGTGTTTGACAGAGCGACAAAGAAAGGTCTGGTTGGCAGGACTAACCTCTGCAAAAAAGATAATTGCGCAAAGGTGGCTCCCTCCGCATTCTTTATTTATTCGTAAGTGGCCATTTCAGTTTTATGATATAGTATTGTTAGAACTTTTAATAGCCAGAATAAATAAAGCTAGAACCTCAACTCTTGATGCATGGAAAGCGGCTGCAGACAAACTGGCAGAAAGACTCATGGATAATAAATATTAATGTGCTACAACCTGAATTTCTGATAATGGATTTCTACTTACTTTATTTAGTTTAATACTGTGTGTGTATAGATGTATATACATATATATGTGTATGTAGGTGTGTATGGATGTATGGGTGGGTATTTATACATACATGTATGTATATGTGTATGATTTTCTATAATATTATAGACTGTAAATATATCCTGTATTTATTCTGTTCATGTTTAAGATATGTGTATATATGTTTATATGCATGTATATATTTTCTGTTAGTTATTTGCCTTGATTGCAATACTATTTGTGGGATGGCATGGACTTTGGCACCACTGGAGGGGGAGGGGGGTGTTGAGGAGTAGATCTTGTTTGGTTTATTGGAAAGAAAATTTTAAACATGCTGTGACCACTCACATGTAAAATCAATATATATTGTTGTCTCATAGACTCATGTTGCAACATGTTTTTTTGTCAGATATTTAAAACCTAATGCTGTTTCAAAGAGAGTGAATCATCCATTTTTATACCATCTATGTATTGTGTTAATACTGTAAATTGGTATGTCAGTCTAGAAGGAAATATATAGCCGAGAATCATCAGTGTTACAGTAAAAACAAACTACATTTTTTTTTTACAAATGTATAGGTGCAAAAGCAATAGTTCCAGCACTGAGCCTTGTGGCACACCATGCTAAATTTATGAAAGTGTTATGATGACCAATGTTTGTTCTATTTTATGTTGCATTTTGTTTCTTTTTCTTCACTTCCTTATTGACTGTCATCTTATTGGCTCATTTATGGTACGGCCTATCTGTTAGTAGAGACTCTAAGCCTGCAGAGGTGGCCTGCCTATTTAGTTTGTTTCTATTAAGGGAGTTAGGCAATCATCCTGCATTTTCTTTTGGATATAAAAGCAATAAATCCAACAAGCTACATCAAAAGAGTGTGAATGTTTGGCTGGGTGGGGGGCATGTGGGTAAGACTAACACCACAACCCATGTTTTTTTATTATTAATAATCTCCTTTAGCAATTATTATTTTCTCCCTAGACACAGGGGCATAATAATAGATGTAACAACTCAGTATGTACAAACTGATTCCAGTGATAGAAACACAATTTTGAGCCCATCCCAAAGAACGCTGTGGCTAAAGTTATTACCATTTTATTTGGCAAAAAATGTATACAGCCTTAGTGAAAATAAAGAGATTTATTAAAAGACTTCTTTTAAATGTATTTTTAAAACTTTATAACTTTGGAATGGTGGTGTACGTTTGAAGTGCAGTGTGTTAATAGATGCTCCAGTTGGTTTGAGTGCCTGATCTCCATATCTTTGCAGTCTGTGGAGCACTTAAGACCACAGCTCTTAATTAGCTTTATCTTCATCATCTGAGCCTTTTAGAAGATCCCATGTGCAGGTGTCTGATTATGTACACATAACAAAATTCAAGAAAAGCTATGGACCATTTCACTGACTACGTGTAGATGGAAATCAGTAATTGAATTATTTGCCTTAATCTGAATAAGACAATAATATGATTAAGGTGTTTATAGGAGTTGCTTTTTGAATGTTCCTTTCATGATCCTGTTGTACATGTTATAGCACATAATCCATTAACGTCATTGTGTTACCACGCTATCCAGATTTACACCGGAGTTTATTGTAATTTCGGGCATTTAATTTTTTTTTACTGCAGTTTGGCACTTTCACTTTCATTCAGGAACATTTCATGCATACCCCCCCATCACAAACTGAGATATTGGATGCAAGTATGAAGGTACGACTGGTGGAAAAGTGTTGCTTTAATGAAATTAAACGCACAACAGATGGGAGAAAAAAAACTCATGATGTATGTGTCTGTGATCCTTCACTGACTCTGTAGGTGCAGAGAATAGTGTCAAACAGCCATGTGTGTATAGAATATCCTGTCACAAAATGTGGCGAAAATCCCACACAACTGTAATAGTTTGATTAAAGGCCGCTCACAATGTGAAATTTGAAAATCCTGAACGATTGTAGCATGTCAGACTGCACGAACATGGCTCTCGTGTCACACTGTATGATCTCAGCCGTCATAATGTCAGACTGAACTACAATGAAGATGCACCAAATACGGAAGAAAACTCTACCGAAGTTTGACGTCATCCACCCACGACACTTTCACTATCCCACGTTGAAATGATTCCTCACAGCAAGCGTAAACAAGCTGAAGCGACAATTTTGCACACAGCGTGTCTCAATAATAAAACCAGGAAGAAAAAAAAAACAGTTGTGACATTTTCCGCGGTAATTTGAATTGTCGCATGGATCGCTTCATGAAATTCGGAGCTCCTGTTGGTTCTTGCATTGACACTCATCGCAGCTGTTGCACACTGCAGGAAAGTGTCTGAAATCTTCTGAACTTCATCGGAGAGAAAATCTGATCGCAACGTGCACTAAACGGCTGTCTGTGAACATGTCAAACCAATGATCAAAGACCACAGATTTTAGCCTAGGATTTCAGGAATCTTTTAGGATTTCCCAATTTTGTCTCAGATGACAAAATCGCGGCTGAAATCTCACAGTGTGAGCAGGGCTTTAGGCATTTACTGCACTTCAATAACGTGTCTAAAATCGGCATACTCCACATGTCTTAATTCGATTTCTATTTAGTTCGATTATGACTTTAGATGGATTAAGGCAGTGGTTCTCAAAGTGGGGGTCGGGACCCCCCGAGGGGTGGCGGGACAATGAAGGGTGGGTCGCCTGGTGATTTCTAAAAATCGATTTATTTTTTATTAAACCATAAGAATTACCATATTTTATCCAAAACCTACAGAAGAAAAAACAAATATAGTCGTTTATAGTTGCTATATAGTTACTATAGTAGCTTATAGTTATTAGTTCTATTGGATTGCGACCCCTGGGGTAATTACATTATATTAAAGACACAGCAATAGCGTCAAATGCAGCAGATTGATTTTATAACACCAGGTTAAACTTTCTGGCACATTTATAGCACTGACTGACTCACTGACTGATTTTTAAAAATAATTTAACAAAGAATAGACTTGGGTCTATTGGTGTTTGTGAGCCATTGCATGCAAGGTTTCTGTATTTATAACCACCTCAGAGGATATTGGGAGTCGCGAGTCACTGGCATTGTTATTTTGGAGGTTGCGGGCTGAAAAGTTTGGGAACCCCTGGATTAAGATAATAAATAATCTCTTTTTGTTTACATGGTAAATGTTTAATCAGAGTATTGTCTAAATCGTATTATAATCGGATTATTTGTGTCCATGTAAACATACTCAATGTGGTCATGTCATTGGCCTATGAACATTTCCTGCTTGTTAGCAAACTATTTCATAACTGTAACAAAAGGCAATTCAATCCTAACTTAATGTTAAAACAGCTATGAGCTATCACAACATTATTTATCAATATGTGGCTCTTTTTGGATTCTCAGAAGCGATAAAAATAAAAAAAAATAAAAAATGTAAAACAGGAAATATGTTGGGACCATTGTTTTTGTTTTCATCCTTCAAAATAGTCTGTATAATGCAACAAGCATTTTTTAATGTGTTGTGGAAAAATATATACAGAATGTCGCAATGTACACATTTTATTGTACACCAGGTAAAAGTTCAGTCACTTAGAAAGCAAATATCATACTGCATAATCTTTTCCTCAAACCAAATGCTCAAAGCATTTTATCAATGAGTATGACAACATTCTATGTCTGAGAAACTTAGAGAAGTGCCTCAAGTACTTTAAAATGCAATAAATGTTAAGTGACATTTAGCACACTTTGTTTGTACATCAGGTGTGTGTTGCTAAAAGTCATAAATAATAGCAGATTGCTCAGGGCCAGAGAATTAGTCAAAATTACTACTCAAATGCTGAAGCCTGATCTGCATAATTACATACAGTGTAAAAATGTAAATAATGTTCGTCAGTCGATTCGTTCCAGCTTCACACCATCTGCCAACAAGATGAATAAGGCAAAGGTGGCTTTTATCTGCAGCTCTGCTTGTTATAAATAGAGTAGACCAACCACACACACACACACACACACACACACGCACGCAGACAGACAGACACAAAGCGACACAAAAAAGAGCATTTGGAAATCATTCATAATTCATTTAGGCTTTCAATTGTCTCCAAAGTGCAGCGAGTATGAGATGCTCTAGAGCGCCTTGTTTGCTGATTGCTATATATTTTGTGCTTGTTCATTTTCTAGAACACGCCAAACGATGATGGGATGGGTAGTAACTAATTGATAGGTTGCTACAGAGACCAATAGAGCTTGATGACGCAGTTAATTATGCTAAAAAATGCAGATGGAAACATCCTGTCTGACACATCCGAATGACATACTTATTTTGTCCATTGATCAAACAAGCAAATTAGAAGCTATACAAACAGCTCTAATCCCATTGCTGTTATATCATCATTAGTGTTTAAGGTATAATCAAAAAGGAGCAGTAAAAGTAGGGCAAACTGATGACAGTGTGCAGATCTCTCCAGGTTAACCTCGACAGAAAGGAAATGTATGCAGCACATCACTGGTTTTGAATATTGTTTAGCTGCAGGCTATTTTAGACTACTATCTTACATAATGTTTAACCAATCTTCAGTTAATGTGCACTCAATCACTTTAAATATTAAGGTGAGCAGCTCTAATATTATGGTTTATATATTTTTTCACTTGGAGGTTTATTTAAATCACAAGATCACTAATGATAAATAGATTTTTTTATCTGGTGAATGATAAACCAGCTAAAAACCTGTAAAATTACTTTAATAATATTCACATTAAATCATGATACGTTCGACATATCTACCTTGTATTTGAAATATTCCTGGAAGAAAGATTTAGGCATTCAAATTACCAATAAGGACTGGAAAAAGTCTTTCAAGCTCATAAATACATGTTCTATTAACTCAAGACACCAACTTATCCAAAATAAAGTAGAACATCAGCTTCATTATTCTAGGTTTAAGCTTAACAAATTCTACCCCTCCATCTCCATTAAATGTAACAGCTGTGAATCTGCGAAAGTGGCTCTTTTTTTCATTTTTCTTTTCATTTTTTCATTTTTTCAATTACATGTTTGTGTACATTCATGTTTGTAAACATTCAGGATGTACGCGCAGGGAGGTGGCAGAAAAAAACCAGGAGTGTTACCATTTACAGCGAGGGAATGAGATCTGATGCGGTACAGAGTTTGTTGTTGTCTTAGAAATAAGATATATTGATTACATATTCTATATATTATTTACATAATGCTTTCAGCGTATTATAACAGCTTGTCACCCAGTGATAAGCACAGTGATTCAGCAAAATTAACGTTAAAGTGAGCGGCGTTCGTCTGACAGGTCCATTTGCGATAGCACCCTCCCAATAGATACTGGATAAGACGAAATGACCAAGCGTCCAGCCCGAAATATACAATCTCATTGAAGCTCCAAGGGATTTTACAAGAGAGAAGTTAAAGGCCTACAAGTGTTTGGATGCCAACAATTGTGTTCTGCGTGGTCATGTGCGAGAAATAATGTTCCCTGATTACCAGATTCAAAACTATGTAGTGCTAAAAACCGAGGTTCTGCCATGCCAAAAACAAGGAAAAACAGAAGGAGCTAATGTTATACAAGGCCTGGGTAATCATCAACAGCAAATCTGCATTCTGACAGCGAACTACACCTGTACGGTAGGCCCAGGGTATGTAAACTTACACATAAAGGTTAAGTTGGTTTTATATTCGCACATTCAGACTTTCACCTTAGTAATATAATTTCATAAACATATTATTTGCAAACTCTAAATAGCGAAATCATATTAGCAGACAATAACTATCAAAGTACAACATTGTTCACAGTCAATAAACAGTGTTAATGTTGTTTTCAAGTCACACTTGCAGGTTATTTCAGAGCGAATACTCAAAGTGCCATGGTAAACAATATAGGAAGTGTGTCACAAGTTGTCACTGAATGAATGTGTGAATATAAAACCAACTTTAATAACTTACACTTTCACGTTTCATTCTTAGCATTCAGTGTCCACAGTTTAATTAACCATGTTTAACTGTTTTGCCGAAATCATTGCTGAAATCAAAAATGAGTAATGTGTATGATTCAGCATAGCCTGAACTTACCTGATATAACATTAGAAATGCTGGACTCTGCAGTTCTCATTAGGTCGTCACTTCATTCAGCTCCCTTTAAGCAAAAGACGTCTGCAGTCGGCATTGAAAGCAGTGTTGTGTATGACAAAAATTCCGTTTTCTATTTTTGGACTTTCAAATTTGGCATCCTATCGCAAAACACGACATGTTTGCTATTGCAGCCGGTCTTTTTTTGCAACCAGGGACCCATGTGACGTCATGTGTGACGTAGATTGGTAATTCGTCTATTCTAAGACTTATTCTTGTAAACATTGTTTTTGGTTGGTCACTTTGTAAAAATGCATGAAAACCAATTTTTAAATCCTGGCTTTCAGAGTTCTCTAGCACTTTACATTTAGAGAGACTTAGACACAATCTTTCTGATAGCATTGCTGGCTTTGAAGCCACCTAAAAACCCTTTTTAAATTATCTGTTAAATGTCAAGGATAACAGTTTAAAGGTATGACCCTGTCATTGTTTGCAAGATCACCATAATGCCAGTGCCCACTGGCCTAGAAATATATGTGTAACATTGGTAACCTATGTATAAAACTGGAGGAACTGATTTTTTTGTCTGTTTTTTGTTTGCCTTTTCTTTTCTATCTTTATAGTTTTTGTTGCTTTTTGTAATGTTCTGTTACTTTACGGTAAAAATAAAAAATATATATAAAAAGACCATAGATGCGGAAAAAAAAGCCATATTTTATTGTGTTATCAATATACTCAGTTAGAAAGCTTAGCTTATTAGCTTAGCATGACGCTAACTAAAGAAAATGCTTGCAAGGTGCTTTTTAGATAATGCACTATGTAATAAGTTATTTTAATTACCTCGAGGACAGATTAATGTTAATAGGACATATTCATTAAAATGATTTTGCAATGTTTAAATTTATGATGCTTTGGATAAAAGCATCTACCAAATAATTATGTAATATGTGTAAATAACACTAATAGCATTGAAATGAAGGCAACAATTCATACACAGAGCGGTTCTATTTATATTTCACTACTTTTATTCAGCAAAAACACTATCAATTGATCATAGATAACAATAAAACATTTTTCGAAATCATTTATAATAAATATTTCAATGGGATGTACTATTAAACTCATATAATCCTGAATTGCATTGCTGTTTCTGTTATGTAGTTTTAATAATAATAAAAATGATTTGTAATGTAAACATCAAACACACATATTAATAATTTTGAATTTAATCGATGGATCATGAGACCATGTGTAATGATGCCAAAAAGGTAGCTTTGCCATCACATAAATAAATTACATTTTAAAATATATTAAAATACAAAACATTTTTACCTACGTGTTTTTTTGTACTATATTTAGATCAAATAATTGCATGCTTGGTGAGCACAAGGAAATTTGCATTCATTCAATCATTCATTTATTTATTTATTTAATCAAACCAACCTCCAACTATAAGTGCACATTATAGTGCTAAGTTTTAGTCAAGTGCATTTAAGTAATGTGCAGCATATTGAAGGCTTGATTGTACACTATATGATTCACATTGCTCTTTAACAGTAACACTTTAAGAATACTGATGCAATACTGTACAGTGGCAGGCAGTATATAATCAATGATCAGTACACAATCAGCCACTTTTCATCGTTTGTCTCCTATTGGTGGCCTGTGTCGTTATTCCCAGTAGGCCTGAACATGATTTCATTAACCTGGCACTGCCTCTAAATGCTCCTCTGAGAGTTAAGGCACACAAAGCCTGACTAGATTCATGAGCTCTTTTCAATTACATGGACATTTCTGAACTTCCATTAGGTAAAGAAAGAATTAAGTCATCAATGGGACTGAGACTACATTGCAGTCCTTTTTGACAAGCCAGTTACTTTAATTATTAGGAATGGGACAAAATTGTGCTACAGGTTATATGGCAAAACTTTGGCAATCGTCCTATATACATTTCAGAACTGTTTGTATTGAACCTTCACACAGGATGACTTGCAAATCATCCATATTAAAAACTTTGTGATGTTTTTCAAAGGCCTGATTGATTATGGCCAGCAATGAAAAGTTCATTAATATCTGATACAGAGCTTTTGTTGTGTTTTTACAAGTCATCACAACAGTTTCTCCAAGCAAGCAAGCAAGCCATAAATTAATAAATAAAATATATAAACTTATTCAGGTTTTCCATAAAGAAATTGATTGAAAGTGAAAATGTATAATATCAGTGTTACAGCCCTTTGTACTGTAAGTGCCTGTGTTTTGCTTATGTGTGCTCTCTCTTTCTCTCTCTCGATCTGTCAATTCTCTTAGGATCGCCCATTCCAGTTTCCCATTTGTTCTTGAAGAAGTCAATCATCCTTACTTTCTGTGACGTAATTACCCTCGCTGACAATCAGGAAGGAAGCCCAAAGTTTTGTGTGATTTGTTTTATGTGATATTATGTTGATTTGACTTTAGAGTTTGAGTTTGTTCTTGTTTCATTTTTGGTATGCTGTTACCATTTTGTATGTGCTTGTTTCTGAATTCCCCTGGCAATAGAGTAGCGACACGTGACATACTGTACATCTTACAACACACAGAAAACACCACTGTCTAAACACACAAGTTCAGAAGCGCAATAAGTTTTAAACCTTGATATGGTGTGCAAACACTGTAAATGTTTAGTTAATTTTCTATTAAGCAGTTTAGAGGACAATTTTCAGCCAGTTTGGGGTTTTTGTTACAGTATATTGCTTACTTTTATTTGGTGCCACTTAACATCCTCTTTTCTTTAACAACATACATTAATTGATTTATTTTTCTTTTGTGAGACACTTCAGCTTGTACATTTTTGTGCTGTTTGAATTCTTTTCACTTGTGTCAATATATCAACTTATTTTTTGCATTATTTGGTTGTAATATTGCTATTTTGCCACCAACTCTCATCAAACGGGGGTGCACACAGACTTTTAATTTCAGCCAGCCAGCCTCATCGCTTCTGGTGAACTGTCTTTGCACTGTTATTAAACTGTATACGTTTAAGGTCTGATTTCTTTAAAATCAGTGATCTTCACTGCCTGTGTTTACATGTCTTTCATCTCGTTTTTATGCTTGAACAACTAAATGAATGCTTAAGTCTATTTAACTGAATGCTTTGTAATTATGTTACAACATAGATGCTGTAATAGGAACCTTATGAAATTGAAAATAGTCACATTAGGCTTTTACTGGAAAACTGGAAAACACTAGCAGTGCAAATAGCCCATTAAGTCACATTAAAATGTTACCTCTTTAACCCCTAGAGATAAACTTTAAAGTCGTAACAATAAGCTACACCATATTAATCAATAAGATGGTTGTTATTCAACACTGTAAAAAATGCTGGGTTCCACACAATTCCATCATGTTGCCCCAACACAAATCGATTATGTTAACTAAATAGTTTTTTTAAAAATTGAAGTAGATTGAACAAAAACAATTAAAATGTCCCCCCCAAAAAACTTAAGAATTGTGTCGTTTCAACTTATTTTAAATTAGTTTGAACAAGCAGCAAAAGTATTTTTGAGTGAATAGACACTTTCAAGGCTTTCGGTGTGTTTTCTATTTTCTATCTTTTTAAAATGTTAAATTAACAAATATGGGGAAGAAATACACTACACATAATCCTTAGGTTACAAATGAAAGAAGTCATTGTTATTACCATGGAAATCAGAACTAAAACAATAATAATAAAAATAAATTTTATATATATATATATATATATATATATATATATATATATATATAT
>CAIGQZ010001492.1:4050655-4071650 GCA_903798205.1 Danio tinwini | reverse complement strand
CTATCTATCTATCTATCTATCTATCTATCTATCTATCTATCTATCTAGTCGGGCAAGGTCTAATTTTTTTAAGTACATCTTTAAATACATAAGGTCTACAATTGTTTCAAATCATGTTAATGCAATGTACACTGTCACACAATTTTCTCTGACAAAGGTCGGATTATGATGCATGCATCAACAGCAAAAACACAAGAGATTAGTTTTTTTCACATATAATTTAGGTCACTTTTAAATGTGTTTCTTAATCTGAAAGATATCTGATTTCTAGTCATCTAACCCACAGTAACCGTATACTATTCTCTCTTCTTCAATCATTCATCAATACAGAATAGACAAGAAAAGCCTTTTTTCAAGATCATCAGCATATTAACACAGAAATGACACCTGTAAAGAAGCAGCTGGCTCTAGATGCGTAACACGACACACTGACCGCCTGATTATCTGGGCTGTTTTCTTGGTGGCTGAGAGAGGCTCATTAGTTTGCCAACAAAAGATTTACAAGCAGAGAGAGAGAGAGAAAAAGAAAAACCCAACAGAAACCCAACATGAAGAGTTCTGTAAGAACATCATAAGGGTACAGAATTAGGCCAGTATCCTCTACTTATGCGCATTGAGAAACGAATCATAAAATTTTGGAAACGCATTAAAAGAGTGACCCCCGACTCTTATCATCAAACCCTTTAACTGCCACACCAAGAAAAAAAAATTGGATTGCATTCCTTAACTCCTAATGTCGCTAGTAAACACACCCAATGCATTTTCTTTTCAACACATCCCATAATTTTTTAAATATCAACCTCTACTAAATGGTTGATATGTCGGTTTATGGTAAAAGTACCAGAATTAATACATATACTATGAAAACCAGAAAATATGAAGTTCAATATATATATAAAAATAATCAAAATAAAAACATTTTGAATACTAAATAATTTTTTAAGTATGCCATAAAATATTTCAGATTGTCATTTGACATGTTTTCTTGTTTGTTTGTTTTATTACAATAATCCAAAATCAAGTGTAATAGTGCAACAGGATTATGTTTGTTTCATTATTTTGTTAACCAGCAATGCTGTATGTGTAAACCATTATTTAAAACAGTCATTTTTTAAATGACAATCAAATATGGTCAACTATTTGGTAGAAAAGGCAGTTAAAGTGGCTAAAGCCCTTAAAAACCATAAAATGAACACTGAAAAAAAGTCCAGATTTAGATGGTCCTGAAGCTACAAACACAAACCAACACAACAAACATAACCAACAGCAGGCAGCATCATCCTGACATGCTTATCCATAGATTTCAGCCCAACCAAATTACAGATACAGATTGCGAAATTATATTCTGACTGTAGAGACGAGCGATACAGACAGAACTGGCAACCCAGAGTGAGGAGCAACACTTCCTCACCCGGTGCATAAACTATCAGCACATCAGAGCAACATTCTTCATAAAATTCCAGCTCTTTTACCCTGAATTCACAAAGTTAAACAAAGCACGATTTTAATATTTACTAATTGAAAAAAACAGATTGTGGTACAATACACTATTGCCTTTCACAAAAAGAGAGAGGAGACCAACAAAAACATCAGTGATGTGCTTACAAACACCACACATACAGACAAAAACATGCACAAATGTATGCGCACCAAACACACACACAGAATTCTAAACTGTTATTAATGAATCCTAAAATGTTGATTGTTCAATATACTGTTTATCTATATTGTTTTATTCTAAAATGTTGATTTGTTAAATATACTGTTAATTATTGTTTGTTTTATTTGATCACTTACTACCGTGTCATTTCTTTTCATAGGTTCTATTTACTGTAAACATCACAAATGCTTTGACAATATATTGAACATTTGTCAAGTCAAAAAAGCAAGTTTGAATTTGAATTAAAGAGAACTAGAATGAGAGAGATACTGTAGAGAGAGAGAGAGAGAGAGAGACCTTGTATTACTTACATTACATTGTGAGGACTGAATGTCCCCACAAGTACTGTATAGCAAAATCAGTAAATATTGACTTTGTGGGGACATTTTTTGGTCCCCCTGATGAAAACAACTCCTAAATCACACAGGACAATGTATTTTTAAAATCTAAAACTGTAAAATTTCCTGTGAGGGTTAGGTTTAGGGGTAGAGTTGAGATAGAGGGATTGAATATACAGTTTGTACAGTAGATTGCATTATTACAGCACTGGGAAGTGCCAATAAAGATAGCTTTACACATGTGTGAATGACTAGTAGAAAGAAGAGCAGACTCTTCACACAGATGACAAACTTACAACATGAAGTCCTGCTCCCAGCACGGCTGGTCTCCTCGCACAGTGATGGTGGTACTCTTCACATTTTGCACTTTCAGCGTCACATAGGCATTGAATTTATCTAGAAATGAAGCAGAAAACACATGTTTATTTACATTGTTTCATTGGATTGGAAACCTAATCTATATGTACTTTGAGAGCAGAGCGAAATCTGAGGGTACAATTTCACAACAAAGCGGATTATCGTAATCATAATGATATCCATTCACATCGATCAATGAAAGTGACAAAATGCTGTATTATGCATGGCAAGAGTGGACAACATCACTCAGTAACTTGAGCTGCACAAACACAGTCCTGTGGAGCATCGTTGTTTTGGTTGTCAAGTACTTGTCAAGTATGCCATTCAAATCACCATTTTTGCAAAATCACATTTGACAACAAAATGTGAGGACAACTAAATTTTCAAAACCTTACACTTTAACATTTTAGTTTAAAACAATATTGGAGTAATTGCAATAGGCTATTGTCCCTTATTTATAACTCTTATGCGGCCATCTATATGTTAAACATTAACAAAAAATAAACCAAAAGAAGATATAAGAAATATAAAACATAAAATGTAAAAACCATTTCAGCAGATAAAAATGGACCAAAAATATTTCATGAGTCATCTTGATCTCATGAGTGTATCCAATGCACCCTATTCACCTTATTCTCCGCGTACGAGCGGGCGCAGCCATTTGAATCGTTTTGGCTCAAGACTTCCGGTCTCATTCACTTCCATTCATTTTTAGACGTTAAAAACAGCTTGTTCTGCTGCTTGATGTTGCAAACTGAGGTTTTCTTATTATATTATTCTATTTTGTCTGTATAGTCATGCAAACACTTGTTTGTAGAGCGAGTAGTTTGACCATTTTCAGCCGTTTATTATTCCTAGTCATTTCTCCCATAGGCGACTGAATCGGAAGTTCTAAAGAAATAGCTTTCCGCATTTTAGAATAAGGTCAATAATGCATTAAGTATTAAATGATTTTTGATCAATGATAACAATGTCATGCATGTTCATTATCATGATAGATAACATTTTATTTTGAGCTGTGTTCCATGTTCCAATATAAAAAATTGATGAATTATACATAACTACATGCAACTAACACTAAATATAACCTGAATTATAAACCAAGGACACCTTAGAAATGAAGTATAACTTCGCGATATCAATCAAAAAGAAACAAAGAGACATATTAAAAGAATAGTTCATCCAAAAAATAAAAAAATTGCCTCATCATTTATTCTCCCTCATGAGGCTTTATATCTTTAGTGTTTTTTTCTGTTGAACATAAAAGTTATTTTAACAACTTCCATAGTAAGAAAAAACATTACTATATGGACGTCAATGGTTACCATCATCCAGCTTTCTTTATAAAAATTTATTTTGTGTTCAACAGAAGAAAGAAAGTTAACAAGCGAAAGGTGAGTTTTTGGTTGGTTGTTTTTGCACTGTTTAGAGCAAATTTGTTCTTCCGGTTTAAAAGTAAAATTTAAAGCAACGTCACAGCGATGAGATCATTGTGTAAATACCAGTGTAAAAATTCGATGTCTGTACCGGCAGGTACAAAGTGATGTTATAGTTTTCAGCATATCTGTTTTTTAACTCATGAGAAAGACTTGGTTCAAACCAATCAGCACGCTCTATTGTGAACGAGATGCAACTTCAATAATATGCATGATATAGCTTCAAACACTCCTTTTACCTGTTACAGTGTTGAGAGAGATGCCACATTGTGTTGCCAAACGTAATTCAAGTCTTAGAAGAATTGTTTGAAGACATGGGTCGTCAGAGTTGAGTTTAAAAATGTGCCACAATGAAGGTTTTGTTTCTACTTCCACACGATGAGAGCACAACTCACGTGTGGACCCACTTGTGGATTACAGTGGTCTGCTAACACGTGACAAAAATAATTTTGTAAGGAACATTTTTACCCGAAAGCTTTTTGCATCAGGAAATGGTAAAATCGGGATTTGCCACTCGTCTTCTTTTTAAAAAGACGTGGTTCCAGTTCGTGTTGATTGTCCTGTCTCTACGGACTTGTTAAGTGTGTGATTAATGTTCTTTGTTTATGTTTATTCAGATGGCAAAGTTAGTTAGTATCGTCAGCAGTACACTTTCAGTTTTTAAAGACATAACTTAGTCAAAATGATTTAGTTACTAAGTTTACAGTAACATCACTACAATATTATGGACTGAAAATCCTCCACTTCCACACAGCTCTCAGATCTACTGTAAATGTTGCTCTCCGAATCACTGTCTTTCTCCCCTGCGTCTGTGTTTGTGTTGCCGATGTGAAAATCAGTGCATGCACGTATTAAAACTCCCCTTTTCCTGCAAACCCTTCCCTCTTTCTCCACTCGACACTCCCACATAAGCAAAGCTGGATTCACCCACTGTCCTGACTTTTTTCAAACTAGAGGTGTGAAAAAACCCTGCTTTATCTTTTAAAGAGATAGTGTCTCCACCGCCTGCTTGAGATTTGATTAAAACCCATCTTAAAGTTCACTTGAAATCAAAATTAACCCTTTATTTTTTAGGTGAACAAAAAAATCTATGTAAATGAATGTTGTTTTGGTAATCTTCAATCAAAGTCTGATCATTTGCTTCTGTGTTTGAAGTGACGGTCCTTCTGTTGACATCAGTTTGACAGCTTCAGCAATAATATTCTTAACAACACCTCTCTTACCGTTAGTTTGCTATGAGGGAATGATGTGCAAAAAGAAAAACCACCCCCTACTCAATATTCGGTTTCATTTGGAAGTACATCAACATACTGAAATAAAAGTCTCAGCAACATCCGGTTCACACGGTCTTCAAACCAAATGTAAACAGGGCTGAAAACTGAAATCGTTCCTATTCCCTGATGTGGTGTGAATAGGCCAAAAAACAGAAACCCTATGTGCAATACAGATATGTGCCCGCTGGTTGGACAGGTTTTCCTGGGAATCCCAGGGCACATGTGGCAGGACTGTGACTGAATAAAGCCTGAGCAATAAAGCTGAGAGTGAGAGTAAAGATTAGTGCGATTCCCTTCCCCCAATGACGGAGAGCAAGAGTCCTGACCTCCATAATCTCACATCACATCCACAACACACAGAAAAAAAAAATAAACACCAGCTCCAGGGAAATTCATGCTACAAAACAAGAGTGTGTTGCTGTCATATAACAATATTTTGAGTCGAATTTTTCTCAGCTGTGTTTAGATTCATTTGCTTAGGCTGTAGGATGCAGTTTTCTGAGGTAAACATCATTACAAGCATTGAGCATATTTAAGCCTTTAAAATGAGGGTCTGAGAGGTCAATATTATAATCTACTGTATTATACACTACCCGTAAACAGTAAGGATCAGTAATGATGATGGAAAATCCATTGCAACATTGCAAACTTTAAAGAACTTTAAATAGGAAAACAGATCTTGTAAATTGTAACGATATTTAGCAATTTTGATTCAGTAAATGCAGCCTTTGTGTTTTCTTTTAAAAACATTGAAAACTCTTCCTGATTCCACACATTTTACCGGACGTGTATTCTAATATCATACTATAAGAATTAATTTCTTGTTAATGTTTTTTCTGATTGCTTCTGCATATTAGTTGCACCACATTTCTTTCATATACATTACCATAAGTTCATACACTGAAAAAATGACGGTTCCACACAATTCATTCATGTTGTCCCAACACAAATCGATTAAGTTCATTTAGCACTTTTAACAAATTTATGTAGATTGAACATAAAAAAATTAAGTTGTCCCAATGAAATCTCAAGAATTGTGTTGTTTCAGCTCATTTTAAATTAGTAGTTTGAACAAGTAAAAAAATATTTTTTTGAGTGTATGTAGAAAAAAAATAAACACAAATTTACAAAATAATAACACTAGTGATAATAAATATTTTAGAATAACAATTATAAGGAAAACATGCTAATAAAAACATGTTCATTCATTATTTTTTACTTTACAACAATTACAATTGTTAAAATTAATAATACAACAGAATCAAAAACTAAAACAAACAAAAAATAATAATAATAATAAGTTATTGAAGCATTATTGTTAAGAGGAATTCTATTATAAATAATAATTCCACATTGAAAATAAAGTTTATCACTAAAATAAAATAAGTATAGAAAAATATAGAATTTTATTTCACTTTTATTTCTATTATAAACATATTTGATTTTTCTTTAATATGTCTATACGGTTTTATTAATTTGTACTTTAGTTTTTACATTAGATTTGATACAAACTGAATGAAAATGAACGTCCTTGGCTGAAATGAATATTATCCAAATATATCAATAATATACATTTTTATTTAGTTATTTCGTTTTTTTTTTAGGTTTCTTTGGATATTTATTTAATGTTTTCATTTCAAGTAACCATTTATTTTAACTAAAAATAACTACGAATAGTAAAAAAAAATGAGCATCACTGCACTGACAAGTCTGTATAGAATACTTTCAATCATATTCATAACCACAGTCCTTCATAAGCATGTACACAAATGTAATGCAAACCCACGTAGGCTCTATGAGGACAGCAGAAGGATTACGGAGCAGTGACATAACAACACTCTTCATTTTTTGAGAGCTGGTCAACACGTGCCCGATCACACAGTCTGCCAGCCTGTACCCAGAAAAAAGCAGTAAAACAGTGGATTTGCATTAACAAATAAACATTCAGAAAACGCATACAGTTCTCTATGAAGGTCCAGAGCAAGAAGAACATCACAGGGCTCCTGCTTCATGAATTATTCCTCATTAATGAATTTATTATACATTGTTAACAGCAAAGTCCATAACAATAAAAAGGTATGGCTACAACAAAACTGAATCATGCAGATTTTTAATACAACAACTGAAAATAAACAACAAAAACACTTTGTATTTATGCATCAATACAATTTGTATTTACTTTAAAAATATTGTAATTACCATATAATTTGGTAATCATACCTTATAATTACCAATAATTATATATATATATAACAAATAATAATAACAAAACTTAAGAGGAATAAAAATTATATAAGGAAGAAATATGCATTATGTATAAAGCCTAAAATAAATAAACAATACAATAACAAACAACAGTAAAAATGCCAATAATATGTTATTTAAAAACTAATACAATGTCTAAAAAACATTGTGATACAGTATGTCACAAAAATATTTTGCATTTTAATTACCATATTTTAATCATAAGATACAAAACAAATAATGCAGGTCTACTTCTACTACTACTACTACTACTACTACTACTACTACTACTACTACTACTACTACTACTACTACTACTACTAATAATAATAATAATAATTATTATTATTATTATTTAATTTCCAATAACAACAACTACTGTGTTATTACTATTATTATTATTATTATTATTATTATTCATATTATTATTATTATTATTAATAATATTATGCAGACATATGTTGATTCAAATGTTGAGAATTAAAATAAATTAATTAATGAATGAAGGAATAAAACCATAATTGATTATGAGTTTACTAAAAGACAGCCAGATATCTTTATGTCAATAAGTTCAGCTCATGGGAAGGCTGGAAGGACGTCAGCTGTTAAAACAGATTTGATCAACTCTCATGCTTCATTCTACACTGTTTGTTTACTTGTTTCAACAGGTTTCCACAGAGACAAAGACAATCAAACCTCTCCAGGACAACACAAATCAACACTGACACCAGTTCAAATGAGACACTGAGGGCAAAAATACCATCCAGTTCATTCACAATGATCAGAGACCAGCAGATATTTGACCAACTTTAATATTAAAGGGGTAGTTCACTCAAAAACTACTATCCTTTTTTTCATTTACTCACTTGTTCCAACATGTATAAAATAAGATATTTTGAAGTATGTTGGAAACCAGTTCATATTTTGTCATAACTCTGAGGGTTAAAATATGTTTTAAAACCACACTGCATACTGTAAATAACAATGTGCTACACTTTAAATAATTCTGTATGTAATAGAACAAATCAAATAGCACCATGTGTTTAACTATTAGAAACATCTGTTTGTTTGTGTTTGTTTGTTTGTTTGTTTGTTTGTTTGTTTAACACCATGCCAGCTTCTATGGCCATTTTCATGGCGAGAAAATGTATATTGGAAATATAGATTACATTAAAGACAAGCTTTTCATTCACAATATGATTTGTTCATATTAAATAGAAAGTTCAACTAAACATGAAAATTCTGTCATCATTCATTACACCAAATGTATTATCATTTATTAATGTATTATTTATGTTTGTTTCGAACATGAAGGGTGAATGGATAGCGAGTACATTTTCATTTTCAAACTCTCCCTTTAGTTTTGCATAGCCAGACTTTGGACTATTAAAATAAAGTCCAGTCCAGATTTAAGCTTGGCTTGTAATTTGGTTTTGTTTGAAAGGGAACCTATTTTACCCCTTTTTCAAGATTTAAGATAAGTCTTTTGTGTCTCCAGAACGTGTCTGTAAGGTTTCAGCTCAAAATACCCATCAGATAATTTATTATACCTTTCTGAACATGGGAAATTTCAACTCTGAGCACACTGTAGATTTTTGTTGTTGCCTGCGTTTTTAATCCAAATGAGCTGGTTCTCCCTGCCCACTGTTCCCTGGTGCGTATCAGAGCATTTAGAGATCTCTATTGCTCTGACGCATGTCTTCATTTCCTGCTGCATCTCATGTCAGATAAACAGCACAGTGACGGACAAGAATGAGAAATACTTAGAACTTATGGTTATTTGATGTATTTGTTGTGGAGTTAATTAAAGCTTTTCTGAAACGATGAGTCACACAATATCCTTACAAAGTTTGCACACACACACATACAAGTTTAGCTTTGCATTGTTTGCATAGCAAATGTGACAGGACACACGTTAATATACAGTGTTGTATGGATATCAGTGTATATTAATGTACAAAATAAACCTGATTTAAGTCCACAAACCGGAATGAAGCATCTTCTTTTATAATTGCACTGACATGTGGCTGTGGTGATGAATTACAGTGATTTTACTGTCCTTATTACAATCTTTCACTGTTTTAAAAATGTTTTAAACCCTTTAAAACTCATTCTTGAGTCTTACCTGATCACAGAGAGCTGAGCAGATCTTTTAATATCAGTTGCTTTGAGTTTGCGCAAATCCAAGGTTGTGGATATGTTTATACCTTTTTTGCTATGGAGACATGTTAATACACAGCTGTCAATCCATTCGGTGGCCAGGGAAAACCGCACTCCTACGTAGGGCTGGGTGATTTGGCCTAAAATCAAAATATTGATTAATTGAACATTTTAACTTGATTCCGATTAATGAATGTTTTTTTTTTTTTTTGCGCTCATAGTTCATGGACAAGTTTTGTACAGTAAAAATGTATATTACAAGTGAGAGATTTTTAAATGAAGGGTGCATTACTTGATAAAAAAAAATGTAAAGGAAACACACACTCTCTACTATCTATGATTCATTACTTCAACGTTGAACAACTGAAATTAAAACACAAATTGAAAATAAATAACTTGCACTTTTGGAAACAAAATTAATTGTTATTATGTTTTTCATATTAAAGTAGAAAATAAGCTGATTCTCTTCTAAATAAAATACCTCTTGTATATCCTGTAAATAATATTTAACATCACTATTCAATTCACTGTTTCAATTCACTACAAACTTCCATGTGAAGCTGCTTTGACACAATCTACATTGTATAAGCGCTATACAAATAAAGATGAATTGAATTGAATTGAATATTCATTTACTGTAAATAATAATTTTATTGCAATGGAAAATATGCCGCCTCAAGGTTTTTCCGGTGCAAGTTTCCATTATCTTTAATGTAGCGCATATGTGCAACGTGTACTAGTTACATTTTTTTAAGAGGTGCGCAGGTATGCGACTGCGGGAAGGCTTTGCCAGACCACACGTGTGCGTTCGACGCAGAAGTATAAATCGGTCTTAACAGAGTATGGTCACATGACTCTACACACGGTAGGGAAAGTTATTGAAAAAATTGACTTGGAAAATTTTGATCAATTATAGGATTCTGAATGTTGATTTCAATTACGTTTCGATTATTCTCCCAGCCCTACTCCTACATGACGTTGCTGTGGGCCTACTTTGGATCCTACTTTAACGTCAGAAAATGTAAAGAAGAGACTTATTGTGTTTCTATCACTCTAATATGACTGTGGACACTAGTTATGCCACAATTCTCAATATAATATTGAATCGTTCGGTACGACATCCACGGTTCAATACGTGCTTGTAAATTGCTGTTTTCTTGGTTTTACGTTTAAATAATTTGTGCGTTTAATTTCTCGCCGAATTGACTATGTGTGTGCCTGAAAGTCTGTGAGCTGACTTGAGGAAACTCCTCCCCGCGTGTATATATCCAACAACTATGCTCTAAAGTTACGGGGCGCTTAACCATCATTCCACGGCCATGGTGAGTGGCAGTGAAGAGGCAACAGTACGAGGAAGCACCGGTGTCTTTCAAATCTCTGAGTATAATGCCGAGGAAGAAAAAACAGTGAGTTTTGTTTTACGCGTATAGCCAGGGCTTGTGCCGAAACACGCCGGATCCGGCGCCTCATTTTACCGATCCTCCTCCTTAACCGCCCTCCTCCCCATCTACTGTTCACTTTCATTTTTTTCCGCGATTCCCCAACCCTCTTCACGTTCGTCCGCAACACCCCCACGCTCTTCACTTTCGTCCTTCGTCCGCGACACCCCTCCGTCATCCAACACCCTCTCCCGCTCTCCACTTTCGTGCGCGACACCTCTCCATCCGTGGGTAACATGCAGGATCTGTTACCTCGCAATTCACAAATTAAGCACTGCGTATAGCCTACTCAAACGGAAAAACTTCCAACATGACTGCACATCTCCGGTGCCATCACCCAGCAATATCACTCTTTGAAGGCAGGATAGCAGAGAAGGTAACAAAGTCTTCCAATCCCTCGCTGAATCTTCCCAGCAAACATACCCAACTGTTTCCGAGAGCCACATACAAATGTTTATTTGAAACGGTCAATTTATGTTTATCAACTTCACATGCATGTTTATTTTCAAAATGTAAGAATTTATGTGTTCCCCAGTTTGTACATGGGCTACCAGCAGCTGTGAGATTTCAGTGTTCATTTTTTTATTATACAATACACCAGGAACTAGTGTACCTTTCTTGGCTTTTAAGTAAAAATAAAGGAGTATTCCAATAATTGTTTTTTATGTTTTTCTCTTATTGCCTATTGCATTAAGCATAGAATAACAAAAAAAACCCCACATGTGTTAAACCCTTAGAACCGAACCGAAAACCATGTTAAAAAACCGAGGTATGTATTGAACTCAGGGCTGGAGCAAGCCGAACTGCCGCTCTAGGCAATGGACTAGCATGCCGCCCTCAACCTGAAAGTGAAAACGAACCTGACCAGTTCATAAAGTGAGGACGGGGGGTTGATGTTGCGGATAAGTCAGTACGTTGGGTTGGGCGGCGGGGAGCGTTTGCCGCCCTCACTATTATGCCAGACCCCTATTATGCAAGTGTTCTGTTGATGTTGTGGATGAAAGTCAGTATGTTGGGTTGGGCGGCTGGGCGCGTTTGCCGCCCTCATTATTATGCCGCTCTAGGCGGCCGCCTAGGTCGCCTCTATGGACGCGCCGGCCCTGATTGAACTGTATTGTTGCATCACTAGTGGACACACCATACCTACACACAGTTCTGTCCAAACAGCCTACAAAAGATTTTCATCATAGGTGTTCTTTAAAGCACACATAGCTAAAATACACAATATTTAATTGAAAAAATAAAAATTAAATAAATAACATCACATCAGTGTTGACATCAGTCATCTGCATGGAAAACACCACAGAAATTCTCAAAGATTCTCTGAATGTAAATGCAACAATGATCTTGTTTTTTGACATTATATGAACAAACCAAACTCTGAAAGTCTTCAAGTCTTTAACTAAGAACATGATGGTTGAATCGTTTCTTCATGACTGCACCATGTCATCATACATTATTGATTCTGCTTGAGTTTTTCAATAAATTAGTCAAAGGTAGCATACAATTGAGAGCTGACATTTCCGTTTCAGATCCCTGATGAATGTTGTATGAAGTACAGGATGGATCTGCAGTTTGAATTTGAGGGTCACATGAGGGATTTAACAAAGAGTTTCTGTTGACAGTGGGCGACTATGAAAATTTTTTTATGTAATTTTTATGCAAGAAACTTCTCTACAGCCACAGTAATGTTTTTTTGGGATCTTTAGAAATGCTGCTATTCTTTAAAGGGCACCTATGGTGAAAAATCTACTTTTCAAGCTGTTTAGACAGACATATGTGTATGTATGGTGTATAGACTGTCATTTTGGGGTGATATAAACACACCCAGTCCTTTTTTTTCAGTTTAACAACATAAAAACGGTGGACCAATTGGAGCGGTTTTCAGACCGACCGCAACTTGACGTAGGAGTGCGGTCCCCCCGCCCACCGAATTGATTGACAGCTGCGTATTAACATGTCTCCGTAGTAACGTGTGTAATCATATCAAACAGACACAGGACCAGGACGTGAGCAAACTAAGCAACCACAAATAAAAGGTCTGTTCAGTTTGCTAGGATCATCAATCATCATCAAATGTGATCAAGAGTGAGTTTTACAAGTTTAAAATGTTTTAAAACAGTGCATGTGTGTAATGAATTACAGCCATTTACTTCATCAACACAGCCGCGTGTCAGAACAATCATAAAAGATGCTTCAATCCCGGTTTGTGGATGTTAAATCAGGTTTATTTTGTACATTAACATAACAGATATCCATACAGCAGTAGATATTAACCTGTATTCTGTCACATTTGCGTGCAAAAACAGTGCAAAGCTAAACGCGCGCTGTCTGTGTGTGCCTGTCAGCGCTGTGTGTGTGTGTTAGTGTGTGTGTGTGTGTGTGCGTGCGTGCGTGAACTTTGTAACGACATTGTGTGTGACTCATCCTGCAACTCCACAACATGCATCAAATACTCATTGGTAAAGCTCTTACTTGTTGTTTTTCCTCACAAACGTTACGTGAGATCTTATTCCTTCGTGTTTGTCTGTTGTCTGACGCAGCCGAGGGAGCCGCTGCCAGGCACGTGGAAACGGTGGGCGTAAAGGACTAGCCTTAAAGGCGCAGTACACAAAAACAGCTAGCTTTTAATAAATGCTACAAAAAAGGAACTTATGACAGGTATAATAAAAAATCTGATGGGTGTTTTTAGATGAAACTTTACAGACACATTCTGGAGACACAAAAGACTTATATTAAATCTGGAAAAAGTGGTAACCTATGTGCCTTTAAACAAAGAGACTGTTTGCACACAATGCTTATTCCTTCATTTTTTAAAATTCCACATTGTGCCAGCATCAAGACTATTCATTCATTTATTTATTTTCCTTTGGCCGTACTCATACTATGTACAGTTGCCTTGAACCTGGCCAAAGCACGCTTGTCCCCCCTCCCGTCTCCCCAGACGGCCCGCACTCACATTACATTCAGGCCTGGGCGCGCTTACGTCATCGATGATGCGCTGCTCAGTAAGTGCTCTCGCTCAGCACAGTGGAGATTTCTTTAGTTATATTGTTTAGTCGTTTGATATGCGGTGACACGCAGTCTAATATTTCGCCAAACAGATCAGCCACTTTTGACGCTCATAAACAGTCCTCAAGCTGCAGGAATTAGGAAGTTTGCTGAAGGCACAGCTGACGTGCAGAGAGGGATTTGTGTCTTTAATAATCTACGACAGTTTGCGTTCATTGAACAGTACGAATGATTAATTAATCCTTATGAAACAGTCCCTTAAAAGTCACGTTTCGCTTTCAGTTTCGGGCTTAGGCACGCTTGCACTCACACTGTAAGCATACCGCGCCTGAGCCCAAGTGAACTGCGCTCAGGCCCACCTCTTCCAACCGAGCCAGGGCCGCCCAAGTGAACCGTGCCTGAGCCCAATTCAGAGCACTCACACTTCTTAAACGATCACGGAAATGGGCCTGGGCAGGGCTCGGACAGCATAGTGTGAATAAGCCCTTAGTCCCTTTATTTTTCAGGGGTCACCACAATCTGTACCTGTTCCAATTCTGATTTTTACAGATTACTTAGCATATGTTTTACACCGAGGATGCCCTTCCAGCCGCAACCTAGTACTGGGAAACGCCCACACACTCTCACATTCACACACATACACTATGGCCAATTTAGTTTATTCAATTCACCTATAGCTCTTGTCTTTGGACTGTGGGGTAAACTGGAGCACTCAGAGAAAACCCACGCAAACACAGGGAGAACATGCAAACTCCACACAGAAATGCCAACTGACCCAGCCGGGACTCAAACCAGTGATCTTCTTGCTGTGAGGCAACAGTGCTAAACACTGAGCCATTGTGCCGCTGCATCAAGACTATTTTCAGGACAATTTGTTATTTAAGTGTTGTTAAATGTGTTTTTGTATTAAATGTAAAATAAATGTTCTGTCTCTTTTATTTTATTGCATTATTATTATTATTATTATTATTATTATTATTATTATTATTATTATAATCGATAAAACTACACAGTAAAAAATTTAATGTTGTGATTTTTTTATAACAGTTTTTCATTTAAAAGGCACTAATAAATAAAAAATTTAATAAATTTAATCAGGATTCAGGACACAATTATAGAAATGTGTAATAAACATGCAATAAATGTACAGCATTTTAGCTTTACTAATTGAATGTTCTGAGTCCTGACAAATACAATTTTAAAAATAAAAAAGTATACTCTACACTCTTGATAATTGTAACGTTACTGAATTTAATTAAAGACTCTAGAATACACAAGACATGTCACTCGTATAGTTTTGAATGGGGAAAAGTGTAATGGACAATATGGCAACTGAAGCCCCGTCTACTAGTACAGGAGCCAATCAGCGATCGCTATAGACTGACGATTTCCATTTTTGAACCTGATGTGGGTTATGTAGTTTTTGTAGTCAACAAATGCACAAATCTCAGTAAATACATGTTTCACAGACATATAACATATATGCACATAAAGCCTGAAATATGTACTTTTAAATGAACCAAGTACATTTGAAAACGAAAGTTTTTTGGTTTTGTAATCTGTATGAAAAGAACACGTGGTACAGTCCGTCTTGTCAAATGCACATCACATGACAGCAATTACTCAAATGCCCACAAACGTGTAAACAAAAAGTGGCTGTCATTTCTGGAGGATATTCGCCATCAAGATCAATTTGTGAATTACTTCGGAACACCAGAGCGATCAGACGATCACCATTTAAAGGATGATATTGTGTTCTACGGCCATAAATAAGGTTGGTGTTGTGATCTTTTTTGAGTGAGCATGCCGATTTTGTTTGATTCGAACGTTTAGAAACTAAACTTATGAGACAGCGGTTGTTTAATTTGATTGGTGAATCCAAATACGTAATGTAATCATAAGCTTGGTGAACAGTTTTGAAGAATTTGATGTTTCCCCATTCATGCCCGAGCACACTGCCCGAGAGGCGTTTCAAAGATGGCCGCCGACTGAAATGACTTGCCCTATAGGGACTTTTATTAAATAGATCTTTAACATTAAATAACAGAACATTGTTATTGTATTGTTTCAAGTCCTCATTATTAATCTTTCCTCATTATAAATTAATCAAAATATAACAATTTTATCTACAGTGACAAATTTCTCCTATACTTTCAAATCTTATGCAACGGATTAAACATTAAAGGGCACCTATGGTGTAAAATCTCCTTTTCTGTTTGGACAGACATATGTGTATGTATGGTGTATAGACCGTCATATTGGGGTGATATAAACACACCCAGTCCTTTTTTTTCAGTTTAACAACATAAAAACGGTGGACCAATTGTAGCATTTTTTTGACCGACCACAACTTGACGTAGGAGTGCGGTCCCCCCGCCCACCAAATTGATTGACAGCTGCATATTAACATGTCTCCATAGTAATGTGTATAATCATATCAACCAGACACAGGACCAGGAGGTGCGCACACTAAGCAAACATAAATAAAAGTCTGTTCAGTTTGCTAGAATTATCAATCATCATCAAATGTGATTAACAGTGAGTTTTACAAGTTTAAAATGTTTTAGAACAGTGCATGTGTGTAATAAATTACAGCGATTTACTTTAGATTTACGTGTCAGTACAATTATAAAAGACGATTTAATCCCGGTTTGTGGACATTAAATCAGGTTTATTTTGTACATTAACATAACAGATATCCATACAGCAGTGGAGATTAACCTGTATCCTGTCACCTTTGCGTGCAAAAACAGTGCAAAGCAAAACGCACGCTGTCTGCGTGTGTGTGCCTGTCAGCGCTGTGTGTGTGTGTGAACTTTGTAACAACATTGTGTGTGACTCATCCTTGCAACTCCACAACCTGCATCTAATACTTATTGGTAAGAGTCTTACTGTAGTTTTTCCTCACAAACGTTACGTGAGATCTTATTCCTTTGTGTTTGTCTGTTGTCTGACGCAGCCGAGGGAGCCGCTGCCAGGCACGTGGAAACGGTGGGCGTGAAGGACTAGCCTTAAAGGCACAGTACACAAAAACCGCTAGCTGATGCCAAATGCTACAAAGTAGAAACTTATGACAGGTATAATAAAAAATCTGATGGGTGTTTTGAGATGAAACTTTACAAACACATTCTGGAGACACAAAAAAGACTTATATTAAATCTGGAAAAAGTGGTAACCTAGGTGTCATTTAATAAAACATTTCCTGCAAGCTGTACACTACACAAATGACAGAATTACAAATTCCATTTGCAGTTACTCAAATTTAATAAGCACTAAAACAAAAAGATCTTTCAACACAATCCAGCAATTTCACATCAACATAGCTCACGGAATAAAGCAGTCTCTGACTGAACACTCTTAGTGATTTTAGAGAGGTAAAGTAAACAATCTCTAGCGCAGGAGCACAAAAGAGCCACCTGTTACAGACAGACAGACAGACAGAGGCCGCAGCCGTATTCACTGTTTACACTCTAACACAATAGAGGCAGTGACATCACACTGCAGGCTGATGGATGTTTATTCAAGAGATGGCGCAGGCTGATTGGGACATTCAGGAAGGGGTGTGATCGGAGTTAAGAGTGTTCAAGAGTCCCACGGGGAGAGAGCGACCTGCCGCTGACTCCTTCAATAAAGGCTGGATTTGCTGTCTCATAGGAACAGACTATTTGTCAGGCTAACTGTGCATAAATTAAAGGGATACGTCATTTAAAATTAAATGTACTCATCTTCACAAGTTCCAAATCCATGTTTCTTTCTTTTGTTGAACACAAAAAGATATTCTGAAGAATGTATAAAAAGGGTTGCCATTGACTTTTATAGTACTTTTTTATTTCTACTATAGATATGGGTGGCTGCTTTTTGCCAATATTCTTCTGAATATCCTTTTTTGTGTTCAACAGAAGAAAGAAATTCATAAAAGTTTATAATCGCATGAGTCTGCCAAATGATCAGGAAACTGACATTTTTTCATGTCTTAAAAATGCAAGACACTGCAGGTAAAGAGGGCTTTAAAAAGTAATTTTCACCATAGATCACCTGTTGATTTGTTATAATAACTGAAAACTATTGTTTTTGTGTAAGAAGTTTTCTGGATTTATTTATTTAATGGTTTTATTAAATATTAACTAAATTACATAAATTTCTAGCACAAAAAACCTGAATGTTGGATGAAGTCAGGTTCAAAATTCTTGCTTATTTCTGATACATTGCATGGGGATTTCTTTTTATTATTGATAATTCAGAAAAAAATTTCCCAGTACTGCAGCTGAAAGGGCATCTGCTGTGTAAAACATATGCCAGAATAGTTGGCGGTTTATTTCCTAATAAATAAGGGACTAAGCTAAAGGGAAATTAATAAATGAATGAATTCAGAAAATACTGTGAACAGCCAAAATACATTTCATATTTTTTTTTAATTAAATATTTAATTTAATCATGCAGCTAAAAATATATATTTTGGATGTTTTCTTTATGTTAAACTGGAAGAAATAACAATTCATGCACTTTATATGGCAGTATACTATACTGTAGATCACAGAAAAACTAAATCATCTCTCTTTATATTTTTCTTATTATACAGGAACCAGAGAGTAAAATTCAATCCATTTTAAAACCTTTTTTAAGACTTTTCCATACATTTTAAGACCTTATAATAACCACTTTTCAACCGGAAACACTGGCGAAATATTATCTTACAGAATATTTACTAAATATTAATGCAAGAAATGAATCCAAAACTAAAACATTATTCATATACTGAATAAATATCTATGAAATCTAGCTAATTCAGCAGATTAGCGCCTATAGAACTGCAGAAATAATGGTGTTGCCTTGCTTCCTGCAGTAAACAAAGCAGCATGATGTCAAATAGGATTCCATTGATTTCATAAACTACACAGCATCCTGATATTCGCAGATTTATTTAAGGCAAACTTTAGCAAACAGCCATACATTGCAAAATCAAAAATATATGAAATTTGCAAAATAGCATTTAAGACTTTAATACTTTTTAAGGGCTTTAAATTTCTCATCATTGCTTTATTAACTTTTAATACTTTTTAAGACCCCGTGGCCACCCTGTTATATTGCGCAGCCTTACTCTGATGTACGGCTGCTCATTATTGGGGAAAAAATCATAATCATGATCATTTTGGTCAATATTGTAATGTTCTCATTTCAAGTTTATTTAAAACAGTTATAAGGTTATAAGAGTATTTTAAAATGGCAACAATGCTGATTGATTTATTTAAAGCTCACTTTAAGAACTCCGATTTACTTTTTACACATTCACTACATAGCAAATAAGGATTTTGTATTTGACCATTTAGGCATACTTGAGAAAAAAGATGATTTTGCACATTGTGAATATCACAAGTTTTCTTTTGTGCTTTTAAAAACATTACTAAATCTTATACACCTATAAATCAAGCACATCCCATGCTGCAACTTGCACATTATACATTTTTACTGATTTCCACATGAAACTGGGCTTTGCAGAGGATCAAACGCAGACTGCCAAAGAGGAAGAGGAATATGATGCTTAAGTTGTTTCATCTCAATTATAATTTTTTTTTTTTTTTTAATCATTGGACATCAAAATCTAAATTGAATTTTAATCCCTACTCTAATGTGCTGCAATGTACAATGTATGGCCAAAAATATTAAAGAGATAGTTCACCCAAATATGTTTACTAACTCAGTGTTTTACTCACCCTCAATAGGTCCAAAACATTTACGGGTTTATTTATTTTGTTGAACACAGAAGAAGATCACAGAAAGCTGAAAACCTGAAGCAGACTTTCGTAGTATGAAAAACAAACACTATGGTAGTCAGTGGTTTCAGCTTTTTTCAAAATATCTTCTTTTGTACTCAACAGAAGAAAGAAACTTAAAGAGATTTGGAACAAGTGATGGGTGAGTAAACGATTCAGTTTTGGGTGAACTATCCCTTTAAGGCATTTTATCATATTATAAATAAAAAGTATACGTTCAGTTGTCCAGAGAATCAACACAAGTATTGCATCTTTTGAACAACAGAATTTGCATTTTTAGGTGAACTGTCCCTTTAAGAGAGGTAGATCATCGCCTAAGGCAGAAAACACTAGATTTACATACATATTTTGAGCTTAACACCTTCCTTGAACACTCGCCAACAGTCATCCAAACATCCAGAATATATGACAACCATTACAATCCAAGAACTAATGCAGCACTTTAAACACACGTTAAGGGACACAGTATCGTGGCTTACATGATCCATGTGAAGGCCAACAGTGTGGGGATTTGCAGATGAGGAGAGTGTGGGGATTTGAGCTTAACCTACACTGATCTTACACACTGAGCTCACGAGACACAAGCTCTGAACTCAGACGAGATGAAAGACAAGAGAACAGACTCAACTATCAAATGAAGCCAAACCTTCATGACTGCACAGTGAGCTGATGTTATTCAAGGACATAATGTAGATTAAATTTAATGTGAAAATATGAAGTTGTGAAAATGTATTTATTCCAGAGCAGTAGATGGTGCTGTATTTGTAAATAAACACTAAGCATTTGTGCAGTAATGGCCTGTAGTCCAATTTTTGTGTTTTAGTTGTCACTTCTTGTTCTTGCCTTAAAACCGAAGTCATTATACTGCACATGTGCACAAAAACTATCTATCTTTCCATCCATCCATCCATATGTGTATATATGTGTGTATATATATATATATATATATATATATATATATATATATATATATGTATGTACAGTTGCAATCAGAATTATTTAACCCCCTGATTTATAAGCCTCCCTGTTTATTTTTTTCCCCAATTTCTGTTTAACGGAGAGAAGATTTTTTCAACACATTTCTAAACATAATAGTTTTAAAAA
Source organism: Danio tinwini (assembly GCA_903798205.1). Taxonomy (NCBI): domain Eukaryota; kingdom Metazoa; phylum Chordata; class Actinopteri; order Cypriniformes; family Danionidae; genus Danio; species Danio tinwini. The sequence continues at coordinate 4,050,855 of CAIGQZ010001492.1, read as the reverse complement.
CTCATCTTTAATAACTGGTTTATTTTATCTTTGACATGACGACAGTAAATAATATTTGACTATATATTTTTCAAGACACTTCTATACAGCTTAATATGACATTTAAAGGCTTAACTAGGTTAATTAGTTTAACTAGGCAGGTTAGGGTAATTAGGCAAGTTATTGTATAATGATGGTTTGTTCTGTAGACTATGGAAAAA
>CAIGQZ010001492.1:4029852-4050255 GCA_903798205.1 Danio tinwini | reverse complement strand
AACAGATTTATTAAACAGATATATTCATTAAAATAATATTTTAGTCATCAAACATATTTAGAAATAGAAAGATAATACAAACAAATTCATGTGAAATATTAGGAAAAAATGACAAACTACAAAATTTTACCAAATTTTATACATTTTTTGTTTCTCTTGAATTAATTTTTTATTTTTTTCATTTTGTATTTAATATTTTTCTATAACATATAAATTTAGGTGTACATATTTGGACTGTTATCAGAAGTTATTTTGTTAGATTAGCTCCAGATTTGGCTTCAGCACTGATTAATCTTAACTAGGCCTGCACATGCAGTATATTGTTTTAGCATTGATATTGCAATGTGTAAATCAGCAATAGTCACATCACAGGACGTGCAATGGGGAGTCAGGATTGTAGATGACCAGGTACACCGTTTAGAACTAAGACGTGATAATTTTGCAGTCATTTTAGTTTAACAAAGTAAAAAGTGAAAGTTTACCATTTGTGACTTTAAGGCCTCTGCAAAGATTTCAACCAAGTATAAAGCATTTTAAAAACAAATATTTTGTTAGTAGCTTTTAGCAAAGATTAATTGTACTTATAGGTGCTGTATGTAAGTTTTTGACTCTTCTAAAGCATAAAAATGCCATAATATGTGTGCAGATATTTAAGAAACATCCCAAGTAAACATAGTTGTTTATCTGAAAAACAATGCTGAAGTCAGATATTCTGCTTTGAAAATGTTTTTTCCATGCCTGAACGCTGTATTTTTATAGGTAAATTTAACCTGCACAATGTCAGTTTAGCCAATTATAATTAAGCCCTCCGGGTTGCCTTGTTGGAAACAGCGTATTTCATTCATTCATTCAGAAAGGCTCTGAAAGCATGCGTCCGTGAGAGAAAATGCGACATTCGGTGGACATAGCAGACATCGAAATGAGACAGATTCAGTTCCACATGAGGTTATTAATTAGCAAATGATATAAATATTACAAACGTAAACTTTAGGTGAGCAGGTTACATTGTAACCGTGTGTCCTAACAACACGCTTTGTGATGAGATACGCAGTGATGAGCAGTTTGGCTGTTTGCACCAGACGAAACACGACAGAAATTTAAATACAGCCATTCAGAAGCACAGATTATGCACTCACTCACAAACTGGTAAGGTTTATAATCTATTTAATACATGTTAACCCTCTTTAACATCATTAAATGTAGATGCTGAATCATATTATGTGTTTTTAGTTCTAAAGTTCAATTTCAAACAGTTTATTGTATTTTCAAGATCTGAGGTGAACTATCTGCTGCTGCTTTCAGTATATAGCCATAAATGTCCTGTAAAATGGCATTCAAACTCACATTGTTAGCATTTAGCACTGAATAAAGCACATGACATTTACCTGAGGTGATCACTGTCAAAGGTTTCTGTTGTTCAGCTGTGAGAAATAGAAGCAGTTTTCATATATATTTATTTGAGGTGTTGGTTAGCACGAAAACTCCTTTTAATATGGAAAATATTCCCTCTATCGCGTGTTGTTGCTTTTATTTAGAACACAGTTTAAATCACTCGCTCCTGTACTCAATCTGGCAACCCGCGCTTGCATTTATTTTGATCCAGGAGTACAATACCTAGTTCAACCACTGGGTGTCAAACGCACGCATATATCTAATATCAAAACAAACTTTTATTTTGGATGCAATTAATCTTTGCCCAGCACTACTTTTTATGTCAAGTAAAATTGAAAAACAAATATTTATTTTAAAAACAATCAGGTTGTTATTTAGAGTTTATTTAATGAGAACAGCTTACCAAAGCTTTTTTTCTTCCAGAGTGAGTAAAAGGGCTCGTAAAATCACTCTGGACGCCTCACACCCAGCACACTACCTGTTTGAACTGTTACCGTCTGGTCGGCGCTACAGAGCACCAAGCACAAAAACAGCCAGAAACAGCAAAAGTTTCTTTCCTCAGGCCATCTACCTCATGAACAGTTAAATATTCCCCTACTGTGCAATAAACGTGCAATACTTTCTCATAACCACTTGTACACAGCACCTTATAACCTGTATATTTACAGCATATCTGTACATACAACTCAACATCCAGATCTTTTTGACTAACTGCATCTCTGTTTAATGTTTATTGCCTTTTCTTTCTCATATTTAATTTTGTGTTGTCACTCGTCACTTTATGTACACTGGAAGCTTCTGTTGCCAATACAAATTCCTTGTGTGTGTGAAGCACACTTGGCAATAAAACTGATTCTGATTCTGATTCTAATTCCAGAAAAAAAACACTCTGGCTGCTAAAGCATCTTCAAACCATTGTTTTGTGTCAGTTACATAATAAGTGGATGTCACTCTGAGATCAATTTTTTTTCTGTCAATTCTACGACAACCACCAATCACACGCTGCTCATTTCCATATCTGCTCTGGGTATATTTTTTGTATATAATGCTGCTCAAGCAGACTTATGGCATAAAGTTGCTTTCGATGCATTTTAAAAGCTTACTAATAATAGCTAAATGATATATAATCCACAAAAATTATTCTAGGATTATTTCTGCAACTTCTTGAGCTTTAAAAAAAACACACCAGGTAAAGCAGGAAATGCAGTGCATTAAGCAGGAAGTGGAATTGATGTGTCATAGTGTGACTGCTGGTGTGTATCGTTCACTTTCGACCCAGCAGAAGCTGGATGACTGGATGGAGAGAGCAACAGATGGCTAGAGGATTACATTCACAATCCCCCCACTCAGTCCAGCACTCCTTACCGGCAGACACACTCACACTCTACTACTATTAATCAGTTACATTCAAGAATCATTTTAATGTTACATTTCAAATGAATCAGGTTTTTAGCTTAGCACATTTACCTTACTTAAAGGGACAGTTCAACTAAAAAAAGTCAATTCTTTTATTAATTTATTAACTTATCCTCATGTTGTTCCAAACTCAGAGACCTTCATTTATCTGCAGAACACAAATTAAGGTATTTTAGATGAAATCCAAGAGCTCCCTCACCCTCTATTTACAGCAATAGGATTTTGCAATATGTCAATACATATTGTATAGAAAAAAACACTACTAAGTCTACCATTACATATTATGCTGTATCGTTTATATTGTGGTGTCGCAAAATACATTGTTTACAGTAATACTTTTATTACTGTAAACTGCAATATTATACTTTATTATTTAGATGCAGACAGAAAAGTTGCAGGCGAAAGTTGCATTCTTCAAAGTACAATGCTTATATTTTGCATTTTATTTAGCCATATTTTATGTACAGCCTGTAATCGTTAGTTTTGGAAAATTATTTCAGTAACATTTATTTTACATATTCTACATTCTTGATCAAACCTTTGCCCTGAAGTTCCAAAACAAGTCAGAAATATGACCAATTATGAATAGTCATATTTCTGACTTGATTTGCTGTCTATGGAGGATGAGGGAGCTCTCAGATTTAATCTAAATTATCTTAATTTATTCTATTACTCACCCTCATGTTGTTCTATACTCTAGACTGCTGTTTATGTTCAGAACAATATGAGAGTGAGTAATTAATAATATAGTTTTTATTATGGGGTAAAAAAAAATTATATAAACTGTATGAATTTGATATGACCTATTTACAATACAATAACGCTCTCTTTTCCATTTAAAGTCAACCTGGCAATTGTGTCAGAAACCTGATGATTTCTGCCATATACGGATCATAGATTTTCTGTGAATGTATATATTAAGAGTAAAAATATTTTGTTAATTTTACCTTTCACAAAAGACTTAAATTACTAGCCAATGGACAAGCATATAATAGATGGCTCTATCATTAATGACAAGATTATACCACTGTTTTGTCATTGCAAATTACGACTGCACGATATTGAAAAAATCTAACAATGCAATTTTTTTTTCTGCGATATACTGCGATATGAATACAATTTCACTAGATGAGTTAAATAACTACTTGGAAATAATTTATAGTTTTAGATTGATTAGGATGATTCTGTGTAGGAGTGCATAAAATATCATAAACAATCTACAAGCATAGATAAAAATCAATCAAGTAAAATATACTAATTAAATAAACACCATTTTATTATTTTCCCAAGGAGTCAAACTGTATGGCACATAGTAATTGAATAATCAAATGTAGAATATAACTGCATATTCTTCGTTGTATAAACAATTCAATAAAAACGAAACATTACATTAAAAACGAAACAAATTCCCTTTTAAAACCCTCACACAGAAACTAAATATTATGCAGCCCTATTGCAAACCTTTAAAAGAATGTTTAAAAAAAATTATTAATTAATAAAAAATATTCAACCTGGCATGGCATTTTTTTATTTGTACATGAAACTAAATAGATTTTGATTCAAGTAAAATTAGTAAATTTTAGTTAGTAAAAACTATATTTTTTCAATGGATTGAATAGAATTTGCATGGATTATTTGTTTACCTTAAGCTAACCCTCTCAAATATTTGCACTACAGTGATGATGATTTAAAAAGTTGTACCAGAAAAGCCTTGAGATGGCATATTTTCCATTACAATAAAATTATTATTTACATAAAAATATTTGTTTACAGAAGATTCAATAAACTCACTGTTAAATATTATTTACAGGAGGTATTTTATTAAAAAGAGATACTGCTAATTTTACACTTTTAAAATGAAAAAACATAATAATAATAATAATAATAATAATAAATTATTTTGTTTCCAAAAACGCAAGTTATTTATTTTCACTTTTTTATAAGAAAGAGTGACTGTTTGTTTTAGGCAATGTGTGTTTTAATTTCAGTTGTTTAACGTTGAAGTAATGAATCATAGATAGTAGATAGTGTGCGTTCCTTCATTTTAAAATCAAGTAATGCACCCTTCATTCAAAAATCTCTCTCACTTGTAATATGCATTTTTACTGCACAAAACTTGTCCATGAACTATGATTAAAAAAAATTATAATAATAAAAAAATAAAAATAATAATAATCGTTCATTAAATATAATCGAGTTAACATTTTCAATTAATCGAGATTTTGATTTTAGGTCAAATCACCCAGCCCTATAACAGACCTAAGCCAGCAAAGCTACAAAAACAAAAAAAAAAGCAAAATAAATACAAAATAAAACCAGAACATACATAGATCTATGATGTTGGGCCAATAATCACATGATTCCTTCTGTCCCTAAAGTAATTACTTCAGCAAAATTGCTGAACAACTATATCCAAATGTATTCTCTGCTTTCCAAAAATGATTTAAACACACTTGCATCACGAGGTACCTCCGACATCAATGGTCACAATGAGTAAGCAGCAAGTGAACGCATTAGAGATGTAAGACTCAGCCATCCATGCAATGCTTCATAAATACAATCCATCAACACACACGCATACAAAGCCGCCTGTTCAATAACTCCTTTATCTTTTTTAATTAAACATAGTGACCACAGGAGAACAGCAGCCTGTATGACTATAATAAAGACGATCAGATAAATGTCAGCAAATGTGCAGCAATTAAATTATTCTCTAAAGCCCAACATACAGGTCTATAGAGACAGGGCCAAAGTGGTCACAGTAACAAAACGTAGGTCCATCTGACCCCATAAGAGCACCGTTTTTTGAGTGTGTCTCTGTATAATGTGTTTGCATCGAAACGGCTCATTTGTGTGTGTAATGACATCACCATGGAGATGCGCCTTTTGTCTGAAGAGCAATAAATTAAGAAACAAAACCCTGATGAAAGAGGCGGACGGTGAGTCAGGAAGGCCAGAACGCTTCTTAGGTTAGTCTAAATACAGATAATACAATACAGAGGAGGATGTACAACAAACTGTGCTCCATTCACACACCCAAACCTGCGCTAGGAAAAGAAGAGAGAAGCTCCTGTTTACTTATCCCTTATAAGTGATAAAGGTATTTGTATGAGCTTTCAAGATGTTCTCCAAATTAAGCACTGACTGCATGACAGATATGCATGATGCAAAGACAAGAAGCCCATTTTTGGTGACTGCATCAAATTAAACTTACAAAAGTGATATTATATACAAAGAGAGCAAATTATTCAAATAAAGTGTCTTCTGTCTACCTCATTGCTTCAACGAACTTCAAAATATGGGATGGAATAATGTATAACGAGAATAATAACATCCTACCACATTTTGTCATTCATTTTCTTTTCGGCTTTTTCCCTTTATTAATCTGCGGAATGAACCTCCAACTTATCCAGCATATGTTTTACGCAGCAGATGCCATTTCAGCCGCAACCCATCACTGGGAAACATCCATACACACTCATTCTCACACACACACTCATACACTATGGTCAATTTTAGCATACTCAATTCACCTGTACCACATGTCTTTAGACTTGTAGGGGAAATCAGAGCACCCAGAGGAAACCCACGCGAACACGGGGAGAACATGCAAACTCCACATAGAAATGGGAACTGACACAGCCGAGGCTCGAACCAGCAACCTTCTTGCTGTGAGGCGAACGTGCTACCCACTGCGCCACCGCGTCGCCCACATTTTGTCATACTTTGAATTAAATTATTATTATTATTTCAGTGTCTTGCTGACAAATGGGTAAAGCAGTATGGAGGAGAGTGGCAAGGAATTCAAATTAAAAACATTCATTCACTTTAAGTATTTTGGGGCTGCACTATGATCCTTAATGCATTTTAGTCTGTTTTAGTTGTATCTTAAACTGTTATTTTGAATTTTTATTTTAAGAGAGTTCTGGTTTATGTTTTTTTAATAGATACATGTGTACATTTTATTTTATTGGCAGCATTTGGTGTTTGTTTGTTTGTCTGATTGTCTGTCTTGGTTTTTTGTACTATTTTGAAAATGCTCAATAATTTTTTTTTAGAACTAATTATTTTTATTTTTATTAAAAATTATCTGATCAAAATCTCAACAATTTCTATTAATAAAACTCAACTTTTCCCCTAAACATCTTAAATGTAATGACAGCAGCTCTCCACTGTTCTGTAATGCCTTGCTGTCAGTTGTTAAACTCAAAGACTGGAAAGAGCATCTTCCAAATCTTCAGTACTCATCTTGCTGGATCTGACACTTTTAACTCAGTGTGTCACACCTTCAGTGTGTCGTGAATGTGTAAAGAGTCCAAATCTCAACATCTACTGGTGTTCCTCAGGGCTCTGTGGTTAGACCAATTATTGTCTCTATCTATAATTCAGAAATTATTTACAATCCCTGTTTAACTTTACTCTACCTCTACCTTCGTCTTTTCTAGCTGGATGAAGAATCACCACTTTCAAATAAGCTTTGCCAAGACAAAACTTTGCTCTCTATCCAGGTAGACACATTAATTATGACTTCCATATACAGTAGACATGGGATGATAACTGTTTTCAAGGTACACCGCGGTTTGGAAATGTCAAGATTTTAAAACCGCCAAAATTTTCTGCTATACAGTTCCTACTGTATATGTAAGATTTTTGTTATATGTTTTTTAGAACAACAGTATCTCCAGCAAAAAAAGATATCTAAAGGTGCCTGTGTAAATTGTAGAGAAATCTGTGATTCGTTTGAATTATTAAGCCTGTTTTGTTTCAAAATATTTTAAATGTTTCTCAAAATAATATATATTGTGTTCAAAGAGGAAAAAAATTTGTTTTTTTATCCAGACACTTAAAAATAATATATTTTAGAGCAGTAACCACAATACCGTGAAACTGTGATATCTGTATCCAAGGTTATCATATGTCAGAATCTTATACCGGCCCATGCCTACTTCCATATGACTTTCTGTCAATAGCTGCTCACATCAAATTCATGGCACTGGTGTCTGCCAAAAGAACACCTAGTGGCTTTGCATCTCTTTACCTAAATTTACTACTTCCGCCTCATGTGTCCTCCAGAAGCTTACTCTCTGCAAGTGAATACCACATTTTATTGCAATTGATCAAAAAAAGGCACAAACTCAATTTTACAGACTTTTATTTGGACTGTTTCATTGGCTATATGTTCAAAGTAACAGCTGAAGACTTTTTTTGTCATTGCTAGACCATCAACTAGTTACACACCTTTCTCTTTCTATTTTTTTTTTACTTGTGGTAACACTTTATTTTAAGGTGTCCTAAATGCGTAAATGCTGTTCATGTAAATCCAAATCCAGCAATCCTCTAGTTCCAGTTACGCTAACAAAGAAGAACAATGAGGAAACTACAGCACAATTGAACCATGCAGATTTCTAAAACTGGTTTTCCTCCAACTAATTCAAACTTTAACTGCAAACACTTTTTTTGTAAACCTGTTTGAAAGGGGCTTTGAACATTAAAATCTTAAACCAAAAAAAGAACAATCGCTTGTGAGACAAACTCAAATTTGATAGCAGTTTGGTTCCTGCACAAGCATTTCCTTTGTCTCTCTCTCTGAATAATTGACTTGTCTGGAGATCCTCAACATGTTTTTTTCTGCAAGTGTTTGTATTTGTGCAAATTTGCTCGTCTCCACTGACTCTCTGTTTTACTTGCATAACTTCAGTTATGCCACTCTAGATCAACAAGGTTCCTGAGAAAAGGAGGTGATGGGGTAGTTAAAGGCCTCTATAGTTTCCGTTCAACAAAAAAGGAAAGTCTGCTGCCCTTAAAACAAATCAAACGCAACACCACTGCTTTAAAAACCTCATGATATGATCACTGTGATCCAAGACAAATTTACAAAGTTTGTTGCCTCCTAAAAATGCAGTTGTACATATATACTGCCAAATGCATTATGTTGCATTCAATTGATGATAGTGACGAGTAAATGCCCCTAAAACTTGTCACTGACTTTGTTCACATGCAGTACTTTTTTAAACTTAGTGTTTCTCACAACATTAGTCGGGTTTCCATCCTAACATAGAACAAATTACTTCAAAGTTTGCAAAAAAGGTAAAACTGGTGAACAAAATGGATGAGATTAGACTGCGCATCAACCACAGCAAAAGATTATGGAACTGTAATGTCATGATTTTCACAGAAACATTGCTAAACAGCGGGATACCAGACAACGCTGTATCTTTAACTGAGCATCAGACATTCCGAGCAGACAGAGCGGCGGATGACTCCGGTAAGACCCGAGGCGGAGGATTATGCATTTATATTAACAAAGCGTGGTGCACAAACTCTGTCATCGTTGGGAGACATTGCTCTGTTAACCTGGAATTTCTGATGGTCAAATGCAGACCGTTTTATCTGCCACGAGAGTTCACCTCCACCTTTATAATCGCTGCTTACATTCCACCCGATGCTGATGCAAAACTTGCTATGAATGAACTTCATGCAGCCATCAGCAAACAACAGACTGCTCACCTGGAGGCTGCTTTTATTGTTGCGGGGGATTTTAATCACTCAAACTTAAAGACAGTGCTCCCCAAATTCCATCAAAACATTTTCTGTCACACACGGGGAAACAAGACTTTGGACCAGGTATACACAAACATGGCTGAAGCCTATGCTGTTACCCCCCTCCCCCACCTGGGTCAATCAGATCACCTTTCTTTGTTCCTCACCCCCCGATACTCACCCCTCATCAACCGTGTGAAGCCATCAGTGAGGACCATCAAAGTGTGGCCAGCGTGGGTAGACTCCACACTCCAGGACAGGTTTCAACACACAGACTGGAGTATGTTTGCTTCCCAGGCCACATGTGGCTCTCACACAGACATTAACAGCTACACTTCCTCTGTTCTGGAATACATCAACACCACCATTGACAGTGTAACAACCCAGAAACAGATCACCACATACCCAAATCAAAAGCCATGGATGAACAAGGAGGTGCGCCTCCTGCTGAAGGCACGCAACACTGCCTTCAGATCAGGGGATGCACAGGCCTACAGCACTTCCAGGGCTAATCTGAAGAGGGGCATCAAAAAGGCCAAGCACTGCTACAAGCTAAAGCTAGAGGAGCACTTTTCCAACTCTGATCCTCGGCGCATGTGGCAGGGCATACAGGCCATCAGCAACTACAAACCCAGCCATTCCACACCCACAGCCACAAATGTCTCCTTCCTGAACGAGCTTAATGACTTTTATGCCCGCTTTGAAAGAGACAATAATGAACCCTACATCAGGATCACTTTCTCAACCGACCACTCACCCATTACACTCACCTCCTCAGAAGTCTACACCGCACTGAGTCGGATCAATGTGCGTAAGGCTGCTGGACCAGACGGTATTCCTGGGCGTGTCCTCAAAGCATGTGCAGAACAGCTCGCTGGGGTATTCACAGACATTTTCAACCTGTCCCTTAACCTAGCAGCTGTGCCAACATGCTTTAAAACCACCTCTATTGTGCCAGTGCCGAAACACTCCAGCCCAACATGCCTGAATGACTACCGCCCGGTAGCACTCACACCCATCATGATGAAGTGCTTCGAGCGGTTGGTCCTGGCACATCTGAAAGACTCTCTGCCATCCACACTGGACCCACATCAGTTTGCCTACCGTGGCAACAGGAGCACAGAAGATGCAGTCTCCATAGCACTGCACTCTGTACTCACACACCTGGACAATAAAAACACTTACGCACGAATGCTGTTTGTTGACTTCAGCTCAGCATTCAACACTGTCATACCCTCTAAGTTAATGATCAAACTTAGAGACCTGGATATAGACACGTCTCTCTGTAACTGGGTTATGGACTTTCTGACTAACAGACCTCAGAATGTTAGATCAGACCACATTTGCTCCACCACCGTCACACTCAACACTGGTGTACCACAGGGCTGTGTGCTGAGCCCTTTCCTCTACTCCCTTTTCACCATCGACTGTAGGCCTGTGAACAGATCTAACGCCATCATCAAATTTGCAGATGACACCACAGTGATTGGTCTAATCAGCAACAATGATGAGACTGCCTACAGGGAGGAGATACAGCATCTGGCCACGTGGTGCACCAACAATAATCTGCTCCTTAACACCGACAAGACCAAGGAGCTCATTGTGGACTTCAGGAAGGGACGAACAGGCTCACATGATCCCACCTACATCAATGAGATGGTCGTCGAGCCTGTATCATCCTTCAAGTTCCTGGGGACCCACATCTCCAAGGACCTTTCCTGGACCACCAACACCTCCAGCCTGGTCAAGAAGGCTCACCAGCGCCTATTTTTCTTAAGGCAACTTAAGAAGAACCAGCTGTCATCAGCCGTCTTGGTGAACTTCTACCGCTGCACAATAGAAAGCATCCTGACGAACTGTGTCACAGTCTGGTATGGAAGCTGCTCTGTTGCGGAGCGTAAGGCACTGCAGCGGGTGGTGAAAACTGCCCAACGCATCACAGGGACCACACTGCCAGCCATAGAGGACATCCAGAGGAAACACTGTCTGCGCCGAGCACGCAGTATTCTTAAAGATTCCTCTCACCCTGCTCACAGACTGTTTTCTCTCCTGCCTTCTGGCAGGCGCTTCAGGCTCCCCCGGACAAAAACCAGCAGACTAAAGAACAGCTTCTTCCCCAGAGCTGTCTCCCTTTTGAACTCTGCTCCCCACTGACTTTTTGCCCCCCTAATACACCCCACTCTCCTCTCCTCATAACTCAGACTCATTTTAATCACTGCACTACTTAACATTTGCACATTTAAAAATTGCACATATTCATTGCACTGATTCATTTATTTGAACTGTACATACCCACTGCACATGTACATTAGTAAATTATGTACACACCCACTGTACATATACATTTGTAATTATGTTTATCTATCTGCACACTTCTGATTATTAATAGCAACCTGTACATTTATCCATCTATTGTAAATCTCTGTTCATAGCTAACACAACCTGTATATAATGTTCATAGTACATCCATTTGTAAATATCACCAGAATTTTTCTATAACTGCACTTTATAACTTATACCTGTATCCTGCACTTGCTGCTATTGCACTCCTGGTTAGACCTAAACTGCATTTCGTTTCCTTGTACTTGTACATGTGTGATGACAATAAAGTTGAATCTAATCTAATCTAATCTAAAAATCCCAATGCCAATTAGGTGAGTTTCCAACAAGACTGGATGACTTATGCTTCTACCCTTAAAACATTCACTTGAAAACAGAGGCTTCATCTAGACACATTTGAAATGCATCAATCTTCTATATTTAAAAAAAAACGTTTTCAATACGGTGCAACGCAAAAAAATTACTTTTTGAAGACAATCTCATTGAATACATTTGAAAATGCTGTTTTAGGGCTGATTGTATGGGCTAAGATGGTTCAGAGCAGACTACTTAATTTATTCTGACCTGTATTTCAGATTATGTCTTTAAAGAGTAAAGATATAATGTCAGAAGCCTAGTATATGACTGTATACTGTGCTGTTAAAATTTGCTTGTGAATACTTTTATGCCACCTCAGGGCATCATTAAACAATCTGTTTAAAGACAATTAAATTGTGAAACTGTGACAACTAAATTTACTGTAAATCTAGACACATTTTATATTTAAATGTGATATTGTGTTAAATTATAGATGTATACTCACTTGCCTGTCTAAATAAAAGCTTGCAGACATGGGCAATATGGAAAAACTATCTGGATTAATTCCTTTCCATATTGAACAATACCGATATACATTTCAATATACATTTACATTCCGTTGTTATTGCTTCCAGATTTTAAAAACTATCCCAACAATGACTGAAGCCACAAAACGAGAGGGTCCATTAAATAGCATAAGTTATTTTCAGTGGCTGATAATGTTTGGCGGCCCAAGATTCGGCGTATCAACACACTTCTAGATTCCCATTGTTGTACATTTCTGCTGTGTGATTGGCTCTTAGATGAATAGAGTAAAAAAGTCCAGAGCTTATCATTGTTACTGACATCAATTTTATTGCGATACGATATAATATCGCTCATCTGCCCATCACAAATTGCAGATGTTTGGTATGAACAAGATAGGATTACAATACAATGCAATACAATATTAGTATTGTACTTTTGAACTTTACTATTCAGTAATTGTATTTTTATTTATTACGTGTTCATTTTACAATGTAATATTTAAATATTATATTGAATTAATAATATAAAATAATACAATATTATCATGAATATTATATGAATTTATATGAATTATGTTTTAGATCAACTAAGTCACAATATGCGCAGGGTAAGCCCCAACACATAGGAACTAGACAAAATGTAAAAAAATAAATAAATAAATAAAAAACTACTGTACATCCCTGACAATAAAATATTTTTTCATAATCAATCATAACCGCAATATTGCCCTGAATCCACCTGATATTAACATGCATTTTCATTAAGATGCATTATCACCTGGTATTACGGTGTGTTCAAATGTTTCTTGTGACCATTGTGTTCGGATTTTCCCTTCTCTCTTATTTTGCCACACTTTACATTATTATTGCAGACACGTTCAGTGTGAAGGAAAAGTCGAATGAACAAACCCATGTTATACAGCTTATGAGTGAGCAAAAGGCAACAAATAAAAATCAAACATGATTTTTGATTATGATCCAATGGCAGTGAGGTATGAATACCTCGTTTTGGAGCATTTTCTCAAAACATGAATTACATGTATTTTTAATGCAGTTTGAATGCATCTGACCACAAAAACTATGTCTGGAAATGCTCAAAAGTGGACAAAAATAAAACTTTTCAGACCTCATTTACGCATGTATTTAGTGTCAACCCCTTGTGAAGATTAACAAAAACACAATACCAGAGGTGTAAACTGAGACTTTGAATCTTAACCACTCCTAAATATGATTAGCTCCCACTGTAGTGCATATGTTAGTTTTGTTTTTTTAAAAAGAAACTTATACGATTGACTTCATGTGTCTATTATTTGTAAGGAAACACATTCCCTGTTTACAATTACATGGCTTCTTCATATATGTAGATGTTGATGTGCAATCAGCGGACGGATCCGTCCTCCTCCACATCCCCATTCAGCCTTTAAGCAAAGAGAGCACCATAGACGTTAACCAGAGACACTTTCACCAAAGACAGCCAAGCCAGCACTGCCACTAGAGCAGATTGAGCAGTGATAAGAAAGAAAGGAAATGATGGGGATGCTGGTCTGCCATTGGCCAATGACCTGAGATAAAAGGAGTGTGTGGATGTCTGAAGGAGTATGAGAGCAGGTGACACACAGAGCGTTTAATCTGCTTTCCTTCAAGAGCGTCTGATGAGACTGCTGATTGTAGAATACAACATATTTTGATACAATAAAAAACACAGATTTTAATAACTTGATAAAAATCACAGTGTTTATACTTATATTTATTCATTTAGCAGAAGCTTTTATTCAGAGTGACTCACAAATCAAGATAAAAGAAGCACTTAAAATGACATGAAGATTGGAAAAATGTGGATCCTCCAACTGCTAAACTATGTCTTGAAGAACCAGACATCTTTTAAAAAGCAACATTGGACAACTTCACAAGATATGGGGACCTTTCTTCTGTCACTTCATGAGGAATTATTTTCCCCAAAGCAATATATTGTAACTAAAAGTTGTTTTGATTATCTGTGTATTGTATACTTACAGGCTGGTGATGGGGTATTTGTTTTTGTTTAGTTTTATTTGGTTGTAATTTTATGCATATCTAAAAATGTATCCTTGAATTTGTGATTATTGCAATTCTATTCAATGACCAAATAAAACGTATTTGACAAAAAAGGTAATGATGTTAAATTATTACATTTCTTATGTTTATAAATATATTATTTATTTATTATTACTTTTCATAATTTATAAACAATAAAATTGGAAAGCATTATTAACTTTTACTTTTAGTGTGTTTACATTTACTATAAATATTTAACGTACAAGCATACATACACCATATACAGCATAAAATTTAAATATACAGTACAACACAGTAATTAATATTACATATAAATACTTTCAAAATACAAAGAGTCCATTTGCATTTAAATGATTTTCGTAAATCATGTTTTGGTTTTTGTTTTTTTAAATAGGTTTTAGTAAATCTGTTTTTGCAAATGTAAACTATATAGCTATATCACTACACTATGTCCAAGGCCAAATTGTTTTAAAAAGACTGATATGGTAAACATTTAATTTAGGGCTGCACATTCGCAACAGTCACATCGCAAGCATACGCAATGTTGAGTCTGGATTATAATTCAACATTTGCATGTGTTTTTGATGCCAGTGATTGTATAATGACCTCAAAAACATTCAGGCATAAGAAATCGTACCATTAACAAATTCAATTTTATTGAATTATTTTTATTTTTATCATTCAGCTACTGTACTTGAATACTGTTAGACATGGGAATGATAAAGCACTTTTATTCAATTGTATCTTTTTCTTGATTGTATTTATAGATTGTTATGCATGAAAATACTCACAACACATGCAAATACAGAAATGCACTACAAATAGCACAGACCATATCGAAAATGTGTCAGGGGACCCCAAAAGGTTTATGGATATTTATTAGATATTATGGAGATGCACTTTCACTGCAGAATCATCCTAATTGATCTAATATACATTTTTTCCAAATAGAGATATTCAAGTTATCTGATGAATTTGTATTCATATCTCAATACATATCAAAAATTTAAAAAATATCATTGCAATGCTAGACTTTTCCAATATCGTGCAGCCCTGGTTTATTATATACAATGTTTAACATATAAACAGTTTTGAACAAAATTGGCCTTGAATATAATATGTAAGTGTATACAGTGCATGCAATTTTAGGATTCCTTCAATAATACTTCTTGTTCAACAGTTATTATATGTCACAATCGTTTCAAAAATGTTTGTTTATTGTTGCAGTATCTTTTTTGGAGGCTGCTGAGCTCTATTACATCATGAGGCCAAACAGCTGCTTGACGGAAACTACATCATATCTATAGCCAACCTGAAATTATGTAATACTTCCACCTGTTTGATCCCTCGCCCACATCAATACATTTAAACAGCCTCCATATCTAAAACAGCAAACATTACAGAACAAATCAATAATAAGTGATGTACATTTGCAGACGCTCACGCCTCCAACGTAAACTTTTCAAGAAATAAAACACCTGTTCGCCGCACGCTGCCAAGTGCAAACACATACGGAACGTTCAGAAAACATTAAAACAACATCCGAAAACAACACTTACCTCTCACGCACAGGAGAGACATGGCAAGCGAAGTTTTTCCTCTCGGTTAAATCCTGTCAATAGGCTGAAATCGAAGTTCTCAGCTGTCCGGTGACATTTCAAACGGTGTCACAAGTTAGTCCCTCGTGAAAAGCGCACTACCGAGGGCGCTTGGAGATGCTCGATGCAGAAACTCAACACTGTCCGACAGGTGACGCGTCCTGATTCTGATGATGTCCCATCGCCATGATACAAATGTATGTATGTGGAGAAACTCACGGGATAAGAGGCGGGGCTGGCAGGGATTTTTACTGACGCCAGGATTGCCCCTGACCTGGAGGGCGGAGTTTTCTGGACAATTGACCAATGGGTGAGGCAAAGGGCGTGGTTTGTGGAGGAACAGGTGTGACGCTGGACGTTATCATGCTGAGATGTGAGTGTTATTGTGGTGTGAGATTCAGGATTTATCAATGCACTTGTTCAATGGTCAGAATAAAGTGCTTTTTGAATTCAATGATTATTGTAAGCAGGATGGAAAGTTCTTTTAATGAATGTACTTAGACTTTTGACTAGATTTTGCAGTGATAGATGCAAGCTACCATTAAAACTCGAACGTCATGGTTTTGTTCACTTAAAAAGGGCTACACATAGACAGGATTACATGATTAAAAAGATTTAAACGTTTGTGACCTCTCTAGGCTAATTTGTTATAGGTCTATGTTGTATCAATAAATACAGAATTTTTTTTCTTCTTCGTCTTATATTTATTATAATTACTATTAATAATAATAATGATAATAATAATATGTGGGTCAAAAGCTTCAGATTTAGTTTTTTGTTCTTTGTTTATTTAGTTTTTTTGCAGAATGAAATGACATATTTAATAATAATAACAACAATTATCTTAATAATATTTTATTTAAAGTATATATGACAAATTGTAGTATGATTCAGTAGCTTTTTAATGTTTCTATTTGAGATTTTTGGTTTTAATATTTTTTATGTATTAAACATATTTAACATGCACATATTTACATATAAATATATTAATATGTGCATATTTAATATTTCCCTCGTTTGTCATTTTTATTTTAGTTGTCTTTAAAAACATAAACATTTAAAGATTTTGTTCTAGCTTTTCTAAACATTGTGTATTTAGGAAGTAAGCTTCACACAGGTGAGTGGGCTTGACAAACCACCTGTAGAATCTCTCTCTCTCTCTCTCTCTCTCTCTCTCTCTCTCTCTCTCTCTCTCTCTCTCTCTCTCTCTTTCTCTCTCTCTCTCTCTCTCCTTTCTTTCCTTCTTTCAAAAAAAAAAATGCCAACTGACCCAGCCGGGGCTTGAACCAGCAACCTTCTTGCTGTAAGGCGATCATGCTACCCACTGCGCTACCATGATGCCCAATTTGAAACATTACATTTAATTTTTTAATATGCTTTATACTATATTTATATATAATTCTGTATTTAATCTGTGTTGTCTTTGTTGATTAAAAAAGTGGGTAAAAAACATAGAAAAATTACAAACACACAAGAATTAGAAATATAGACATTAAAGCAATTACATAAACTAAAACAATTATTTCAAGTAAAAAATGTTTTGCAAAAATTAAAAATGTTTAGAAATTCAAACCACTGAACTATGCACCAGAATCCACTGTATGGAGAATGTGCTTCATGTTTCCCCCAAAAGGTTAATTTATTTTCAATTGAACAATGACAAGGGTGTGAGTAAATTATTAGGATTTTTTCTTTAAGTTTAAGTCTGTTACTGTCTTTCTTTGGGTATGCAAACCTTTGTATGAACTGTGTATAACTTCAATTTTACAGGTAAAACTACAGCTGTATAAAGTTAATGAAGTATTTGTGTATTTGTGACTAGTAATGTCAAAGGATCACTAAATGATCCATATTACCAGATATGTATTTTAAGCATAACTTATACTCCAATAATTTTACTACAGTATTAATAAATCAACTGTACATTGTGACTGTCTATTATGACTGGAGCAATGCTAGTTTATTAAACTGCTTTATTATTATAATTGTTAACTGTTGAATATTACTATACTATTGTAGACTAAATTGATGTATTATTATATATTATTAATATTATATTTTTTAAGTTTATCTTTTTATTGTATTAATTTTGATGTGTCCTTTTGTCATTTCTATTTATTTTTTATTATTTTTATTAACCTTTAATTTCCAGATATTTTTGCAATTTAAACATTTCTAATTTTGTTTGCATAGGTAATATTTCTGTTTGTTTGTAATATTTCTGTTTGTTTTTTTTTTTTGTTTAGTATTTCTACTTTGTAGTTCTGTCATTTCCACTAGCTTACTAAGTTTAATATGCTGTATTGTTTCAATTTTACATTTTGTATTTTATAGACTTTTATCGTTTCTGTTTTTTATATTTTTTATTTAGCTAATTTTAAAAACATTTTCATTTTATTTTTGTTTACGCAATATTTATACTTAAACCTAAACATTTCTCACCTTTTTATTTATTTATTTTCAATTTTATGCATAGATTATAATGAGCTAGAGCTTTATTTTTTCACTTTTAGTTTTAGCAATGCTTGTATAGAAATTGATTAAAATCTAAATGTAGTTTACATGTTAGTTTCATGTTATTTTTTTACTTTACTCATTTCAGTTTTAGCTTTTAGTAACTTAAACATTTCTAATATTTCTCAGTTTTTTTTACTTAGCTTTCTTTTCAGCTTTAGTTTTTAGCAATTTTGTTATGAACTTTTGTCATTTAAATTAGTTTTATAAATATATATATATTTCTGTTTAGTTTTATTTTTTCCGTTTTCATTCATTCTCTTTTCGGCTTAGTGCCTTTATTAATCTGGGGTCGCCACAGCGGATCGAACTGCCAACTTATCCAGCATTTGTTTTACGCAGCGGATGCCCTTCCAGCCGCAACCCATCTCTGGGAAACATCCATGCACACTCATTCACACGTATACACTATGGACAATTTAGCCTACCCAATTCACCTGTACCGCATGTCTTTGGACTGTGGGGGAAACCGGAGCACCCGGAGGAAACCCACGCGAATGCAGGGAGAACATGCTCCACATAGAAACGCCAACTGACCCAGCTGAG
Organism: Danio tinwini; assembly: GCA_903798205.1. Taxonomy (NCBI): domain Eukaryota; kingdom Metazoa; phylum Chordata; class Actinopteri; order Cypriniformes; family Danionidae; genus Danio; species Danio tinwini. The sequence goes on along the minus strand of CAIGQZ010001492.1, from coordinate 4,031,030 downwards.
GCTCGAACCAGCGACCTTCTTGCTGTGAGGCGACAGCACTACCTGTTTCTAACTTCATAACTTATATTTGTTTAATTATTTTCGGATTATTGTTTTATTTATTTATATATTTTTTCGGCTTAGTGGAAAACCAGTGACCTTATTGTTTTATTATCAAACCATTTAATTTACGAAAATGTTTGATCCACTACGCCCTCTAACGACCACATTAAAAACAAATTACAATTAAAAACAATAACGAATCGCATAAACATACATCTATGCATCAACATAAATCTGCAATCCAATTTTAGCACTTATTTGTGCTATTTTACGTTAAACGTTTAGTCAGAAACACTTTCCCGGAACCATACATTACAAGCGTTTGTTTCTCTCGCAAACCCGGATATTTGACATCGACGCACGTTCATGATGTTGTAACTTGATTTCCGCGGCTGTAAGAGGGTCACGCTTGCAGTGTAAACTCGAGAAGACTTCATTCATTTGTTTCAGATATTTACAAGATTATCTGTTATCCTGAAATCTGAAAATGATCCGGACGGCGGTGTGTCGAGTAGGCGGCGGGCTTTTAAAGGTAACACAAAAGTGCACTAATGATCTGGGGGACTATCTCTTTACAAACTGACGCTTCGACTATATTTCATGTCATATTTCAAGTTCATTTAGAAGTCAGAGAGAGACATCTGGTACTTATAAGTACTTTTCCGAGCAATTTTCTGATGTTCACTGGAGGTCTGTGTAATGATGGTAACATCAGCTCCGTGTTTCATCAGACATTACTGTAAAGGTGAACTTCAGGTTTAACTTATTCAATAATCCTCACATGAATGAAAGTTGTGTTAATTGTGTTTAATAATAAGTTAGGAACGAATGTCATTGCAGAGATTTATTTTTCTCTTGATATGGAAATTGGTTAGAATCTATCTTCATTCAAGGCACAAAAATTTAAGTGAAGAAATTTACAGCTTTTATTTTTATTTATTTAGCGTATAACCTTTCTACTATTTTGTACATGCACAAATAACAGACTAATATACATATTCTGGGTTTTTTTATGAGAAAAATTGGTTTTGTGTAACGTCTACTGATATTGTATTAAATCATTTATATTATAAAGGTGCATATTATCTGTCTATCTATCTATCTATCTATCTATCTATCTATCTATCTATCTATCT
>CAIGQZ010001492.1:4014551-4029842 GCA_903798205.1 Danio tinwini | reverse complement strand
TCTATCTATCTATCTATCTATCTATCTATCTATCTATCTATCTATCTCACACACACAATTCAGACCACTGGATTTTTTAGGTATGGATTTGAGTCAAATGTTCATATTTGTTTAGTTCTATAAAGGTCTCATTTAGAGGCGTTTTACAAATGTTTTCATAAAAAATCTCGATTATTCCATTAATTTCTAAACTCTTCCTGGTAACATTGGTATTGTGTCAAATATATTATATAATCATGTCTGAAAACATGGCACCTTTTCATTTTATGCAAGAAAATGCTCTAAATGACCACGGCTATTTTATTTATTTATTTTTATTTTTTTAATGTCATCAGTAGTGTATAGAATAAATCACTGTAAGTTGTAAAACTAGGGAATCTGAGTATTTTCTAGTGATCTCTTAATTGGTTTCCTTAGCTATAATGTTTATATAATATGTAACTGTTTATTCTGTTAATATTAAATGGGTTAGTTCAAAGTTCTTATTGTATTGTATAATTTTCTAAAGCATTTTGTAAACTTTAATTGAAACTACGTTGTGTAGCATTCGCGGCAGACTGTGCCTGCATTATGGGGAACACGAGCGCAGCAGCGATGGGCCTCCAGTCTTCCCATGAACACTGTGGTTCTGTTCGTGCCCCAGCAGGAGGCTTGGGTGGTGGAAAGGATGGGACGATTTCACCGTATCCTGGAACCGGTGAGATTAATATCATCACACACCAGTTCACCTTCAGCGAGTCTAGTTCATTTCCAGCCATTTAACTAATGCTTTTTTTCCACCTTAAGGGTCTAAATTTTTTAATTCCAATCCTGGACAAAATTAGATATGTTCAGAGCCTCAAAGAGATTGTGATAGATGTGCCGGAGCAGTCAGCTGTTAGTCTTGGTAAGTCAAAGGCATTGAGAACATTTAAATTTCTTTTTTGGATTTGTTTTAAATGTGTGAACTTAACCAGGGATGCTGATTTCCACAAATGTCCATTATCAGTTAATGTTTAAATGAACAATCATCTGCATGATTAATCAAAACCTATTTGATTAGATTGTAATAGGGCTGCACGATAATGGAAAAAAATTATATTGAGATATTTTATTTTTCTGTGATAAATATTGCGATATGGATACAGTTTCACAAGATAGATGAATAGCACCATTTGATGGTAACAGTAATTAGGTACAGAAGTTGAATAATCACAATGCAAAACGTGGTTTTCTTACTTTGTTTTGTAACATTTCTAATCCAAATATCAAAAAATTCTTAGGGCAAGTAAAAATATTGTTTGTTTTTTTTCAACGTCAGAAGAAAAAAAGTCAAAATTAGAACATCTTTTTCTTAAAACCAGCTAAATTATCTACCAGTGGGGTAAGTAAAATAATCTGGTTTTCGCTTAGGAATGCAGATATTTGGACTAGAAGTGGAAACAAGACAAAAATTCTAAGAATTTTTTTTTTGCTGCAAAAATCAAATAAATTCTGTATAAATTCAGTGATTAAATACAATCCTATAGCTCCTACTCAACTATAATTCAGACTCAACATTGCATATCTTTAGGATGTGACTATTGTGGATGCACACATTACGATATCGATGCTAAAACAGTATATTGTGCAGGGCTAGACTGTAATACTTCCCCTCATGCAAGAAATGTGTTAATCTGTTGACACCTTTTGAAAAAGTTTGGAACGGATTATGGATATATTAATTATATACATTAATCATGATGACATTGATAATTAATAATCATCTATTGATCAGGTGTATCAATGTAACGGATAATAAACAATTGATTGATCATCGATTAATCACTGACGCCTCAAGTATGAACCGGTGTTTTGCTTTCAGACAATGTGACCCTGCAGATAGATGGAGTTTTATACCTCAGGATTCTTGACCCTTTTAAGGTAAGTTTGAAGTGTTTTTTGATCGAATCCAGCATGATAGGCTTTCCTCTTCTGATGTGTTTTTGCGGTCATCTGCAGGCCTCTTATGGAGTGGAGGATCCGGAATATGCTGTCACTCAGCTGGCACAGACCACCATGAGATCAGAGCTGGGAAAACTCACCCTGGACAAAGTGTTTAGGGTATGAATGAACCAGACACCTTCTCAGCCAGTCACACACAACTTTACTACTCTCCCACAGGCTTAAAGTTGGCATGCAATGGAAGTTGGAAATGGATTTTTACGTTTTACTTTACATTCATTATATTTTAGGGTGTACTCTCACTAGGTACAGCTGTCTTGAACCATGCAGAAGTGCGGTTGTCCACCCTTCCCTCTCCCCCGACAGTCTGCATTCACATTGCATCTTTACCTTTCGATCCTAAGCACGCTTTCATCATCGTTGATGCGACTGTTCAGTTTAACAGAAGCGAAGCGCTCTTGCTCAGTACAGTGGAGATTGCTTTAGTTATATTGTTTCGTATTATTTTAAGTCATTTGAGATGCAGTGACACACAGTCGAATATTACTGTGCAATAAACGTGCAATACTTTCTCATACGCACTTGTACACAGCACCTTATAACCTGTATATTTACAACATATCTGTACATACAATTCAACATCCAGATCTTTTTGACTAACTGCATCTCTGTTTAATGTTTATTGCCTTTTCTTTTCTTGTATTTAATTTTGTGTTGTCACTCGTCACTTTATGTACACTGAAAGCTTCTGTTGCCAAAACAAATTCCTTGTGTGTGTGTGTGAGCACACTTGGCAATAAAACTGATTCTGATTCTGATTATGTTGAACAGATCCACTAGTTTTGACGCTCATAAGTTATCATAACAGTTTATGTGCTGCATGTATTAGGAGGTTTGCTGAAGGTATCAGCTGTCGTGTAGCGAGGGGTTTGTATCTTTAATAAAGTATGACAGGTCACGTTCATTAAAAAGTAAGAATGATTAATAAATCTATTTGAAATAGTCTCTTAAAAATGACGTGGTGTCCTCAGTTTGGTGCTCAGGCATGCTTTGCACTCACACTTCAAGCATACCTTGCCTGAGCCCAGCCGAACCACGCTCTGGCACACCTTTTCCATCCAGGCCAGGGCCAGCCAACTGAACTGCACCTAGGCCCGATTTGGAGCACTCATACTTGTCAAACGAACCAAGAAAAATGCGCCAGGGCATGGATCAGATAGCCTAGTGTGAGTAAGCTTTAGGTCTCCAAACATAGACAGAGAAGAACATTAAAGGCACAGTATGTACTTTTCACCACTAGAGGGTGTTCACAACAAACAAAGGCATAGTTTGATGACGTTGTGACTTTGTGAAATCATAGCATTTGTCGTTTTCGATACATCCTACGGGATTCCTGCAAAAATCCTGTTAATGGAAGAGCTAAAGTATTTCGAACTTATCATCATAGTAGAATGAAGCAGAGTAAAGGCTCGTACACACTGGGACGCTTTTCGTTTGCGTTTATCGTCAGCGTTTTCCAAGACGTTTTTCCGGATTCAAACCCAAGAGATTTTCCCAGGCGTCAAGCAGAAAAGTATGCAAAATCACTCCTTGACGTTAGATGGCGCTACACAACTTTAAGCTCCTGACACCTGCTTGTAACACAGAGATAGAAGAGAAAGTTGACACACTTGTTGTTATGGATGGTTCAAGTAGCAGCTTCAGCTTTAGCAATGAAGAAATTATTATTGTTCACCAGTGCAATAAGCAGCTCCACGTTCATATCGCCTCTGGGCATCTTCTTCAATGTGCGCTCGCATTGACAGTGTTTCGCTTGAGCGCCTCCAAGTGCTGTTTACTGTAACTTCAACAGCTCCATACACGTGAACAAAAGTGCCAATCTGATTGGTGGAGAAGGTTTTGACGCGGCACGTCAAAACAAAAAAAAAATAGCATGAGGCGTTTTTTTTTAAAATGACGCTTTTGCGCCTGGCATTTTGCGTGTTGGTGTGCACGATCACATTGACACCCTTTATTTAGTCACGAGGCGTTAAACGTCAAGGGAAAACGCGAGCAAAAAAGTCTCTGTGTGCACGGGCCATAAGGCTAAAAAACATTAACTTTTTTCCCGTTTTCTATAAAACAAATCGAAAAGTGAGGATGTGTGATGTGATTAGAATGGCGACACAGTATATATCATTAGTTAAAATTCCTTATTTCTCTGGATTTGAACATTTAGAATAATGTAAGTAAACAAAAGTCAGCAAAATATATTAACACTGTTCTAGTGTTTTTTGTAAATTTTAACAAAAGGATTTTAAATAAAAACATTAAATAAAAAAATATATATTTAAAAAATATATATTTATTAAAATTATAATTTTAGCATCGCATAGCAAAACAGAACTGTTTCTTTCCTAAATTTGCTGTAAAAAGAATCATTTGCGTCAATAATAGAATCGTTTGATGAAGACCTCTTTTCTGAAATCATATACGCTTTAGAGAAAGCACTCATTTTAAAGGACTAATTATTTTGCAACCACTAGTTATGGCTTCCATCTTGGCTCCTTAAAGAAAAAATGTAGGACGCAACTTAATTTTGTCCATGGTGATTTGATGGTTAAATGTTTGTGGTTTGCTATTGGTCAACTCCCATCAGTAAAAAATAAGCAGATGACATTGCTAAAAATTTGATTTAGGATCAAAATATGGAGGCATACAGATAAATCAATTATAGTAAACAAAATGTTCCATAAAGAATAATGGAATGGTGACAATGAATCATTTTTGTCCATCGACAGGAAAGAGAGTCGCTGAATTCCAATATTGTGCATTCAATAAACCAGGCATCGGATGAATGGGGGATTCGATGTCTCCGATACGAGATTAAAGACATTCACGTTCCTCCACGAGTAAAAGAGTCGATGCAAATGCAGGTATAATGATCTGATCTTCAGTGTAATATCACAGTAAAATTACACTGACAGCTGCCAATCATATGACTAATCCTACATGACTGATGTTTAGGTTGAGGCCGAGCGGAGGAAGAGAGCCACTGTTCTGGAGTCAGAGGGAACCAGGGAATCAGCCATCAATGTGGCAGAAGGTCGCAAACAGGCTCAGATCCTGGCGTCTGAGGGAGAGAAGGCTGAACAGATTAATAAAGCTGCTGGTGGGGTTTGTTTTTTGTCTTGCATCTGGGGTTTGGAAAAACGTTTGCAACAAAATAAAAATATTGCTGGTGATTATTATCATCTGAAAACATAATGACCTCAAATTGTAATGTGAACTATATAATATAACTTTATAAATATAATAATAAATATACCTATAAATATAATAACTTTAGAACTGAATTTCAAATAGCTTAAATAATGCTCTATGATGTTGATGTACAAAAAAAAAAATTTTCATTATTTTTGTTATTTTAAATAATATTTGTTATTGAATATATATAATGAATAAACAAATAAGAAATAAAAAAACATAATTTGTTAAGTTTAATTGTTGTTCTATATATAAATAAGATTTATTATAAACAGATGGTTGCAGAAAAATTGTAAACGATATAATTGTTTTTAGTGTGTTTTATTTATTCTTTTATTAATAGATATACATTTATTGTTTGATTATAAATATGTATGTGTATATATATATATATATATATATATATATATATATTTAAATTGTCATATGTTAATATTGAAAAATATTAATTTCCATTGGCTTATTAATATTTTTTCTGTAAACTAAACACTATTTGTGTCTATATAGGTATTTCTCAAAAATAATTGTGTGTACATGAGTGAATTATTATTATTTAGCCATTTTTGTGGGTATGCGTATGTATATACAAAAGTTTACTCTCAAAACAGAAAAAAAAAAGAATAACATTTGTTTTATTCCTGTGTACAGGTGAAGCAAACGCTGTCTTGGCTAAAGCTGAAGCAAAGGCCAAAGCCATTCGGCTGCTGTCTGAAGCTCTTACTCAACAGGTACATCTGATTCACTGTAGAAGAGCCTTCAGAAGAACCCACTCCACACTTTATCTTAGAGAAGAGTAGGGCTGCACCACATTGAAAAAATCTGACATCGCGATATGTTTTGCAGCGATTTATATATTACGATATGGATATAAATTCACCAGATAATTTAAATAGCTCTACTTGGAAGGAGTTCATTATTTAGATGGACTGATTGGATCCAGTATTCAAATACAAAAACTGAACAATAAATTAATTTGTACAACTGTATAAAAAATGTATACAATAATATACAAATAATATTGAATAATATCTTTATCTTCTAATATTTAATAAATAATCAAATCGTGCGATGTGACTGTTGCAGATACACAATTGTGATATTGATGCTCAAATGAAATATTGTTCAGCCCTAGAGGAAAGGATAAAATCGGTTCTTTTGTGTAAGTGATAATGTTAAAACCTGAGATCAATGATCAAGCTTTAGTTTTATATCTGTGTCTGTACAGAACGGAAATGCTGCAGCATCTTTAAGTGTAGCTGAACAGTACGTCTCTGCTTTCTCCAAACTGGCCAAAGAGACCAACACCATCTTACTGCCCTCAAACACAGGAGACATCAGCAGTATGGTTACTCAGGTATGGCTGGACACACACCTCACTGAGACTTGGTTGGACCCTCTGTTGCATTCAGAACTGCCTACTTCTACAAAGTATTGATTCAATAATGTGCTGGAAATATTTCGGTCACATTGATATGATACGGTCATACAGAGGCTTCAGATTGGTTGCTGTGCATCTGTGCTTCCAGCACACCCCAAAGGTGCTTTGTTGGATTGGGATCTGGTGACTGTGGATAAAACTTTTGGGACATCAAGTTTAAATTATGATCCTAACATCCAAATTTAGAAGCAGAAATCGAGACCTATCAGACCAGGCTAGTTTTCAAAGATGCAGTAAGTAGGATAGACTAACCAGTAGTTGATCTAGGTATTGCAGTCCAAATTCAAAACATTGGAGAGGGGTTTTTTTTTTACCCTGCCCCTTCGATGATGACTCAACACAGATGCAGGTTGCCAGATTGACAACACCATCAGATCACGAGCATTCCTGGTGATCCAGCCTCACACTAAGCAGATAAGCTAATGTTTATATTTGTAATATTTGAATTTTGGAGATTTTTATTGCTCCGAAGTGACATTTTCGGCTGTGTCTGCATACATTGAGGGAGCCTTCATGACTGAAATGAAATGTGCTGTGTTTTCCACCACGGCAACCCAGGGTGTTGAAATATAATTTGGTAAAGTGATAGTGGGCTAGTTATAGAGACCAAAACAAAGACACATTTCAAAAGGAGAATATTTGACTTCAGCATTAAATATTTGCAAACATAATATGGTATATTTCCGTGTTCAGAGATGCTCTTCTGCAGACCTCGGTTGTGTTGACTAGCTATTTGAACTAGTCTGCACATTCTTCTCTGACCTCTTACATTGACAAAATGTTTTTATCCACAGAACTGATGATCACTGGATATTTTCCTTTTTTTTGTTGCCAGTTCTCTATAAACACTAGAGATGTGTGAAAATCCCAGCACATCAGCAGTTTCTGGAACAATCAAATAGCTTCAGCAACCATGCCAAATTTTAACGTCACTTAAATCATTTTTCTCCACCAATTTGACGCTCATTTTGAACCTGTCATGTGATCGGCTGATTATATATTTGCATTAATGAACACTTGAAAGGGTGTACTTAATAAAGTGAGTTATATAATAATAATAACAACGCTATTTGACATGTACTGCACATCTCATTGTACTCCACCGTTTTCAGGCCATGACGATTTACGGGAGATTATCAAAGAATCAAACCCATAACTCAGCAGTCACCACCACAACCCCTGACGCTTTGGAAGAAAATACAGCATCTGAAATGGAAACTGGACAAAAATAACTGGAATATAATCGAGTTGTTGGATTAATGAACTGATACCTTTTCTGTTCCTGGTGGTAGAGAACTCGCGTGAGAAAATGGAAATGCTAAATCCCCCGAAGCACTATGATGATCTGGAGTAACTACACAAGACAGATTTTATCGTGCTTTGTTTTGTTTGTGTCTGTTCTAATAAATATGTGGCACTTAGTTTCTCCTGACCCAATGTTTGTATGAAAGGTTCAAGATGTTCGCCATTATTCAAAGCTTCCGTCTATTTATGTTTTGAATAATGACAATATTAAACATCCAGATTAGCTTTAAATGATTGAAATGGTAAACTGCCCCATTCTGGTATGTTGTATAGTTAGATTAAACAAATATATTATGGGCCTAAACCCATATATTATTCATAGTGATGTAGAAAATACAGATCACGAAGCAATCACTTTCAGATCAAGCAGCTTTGTTGGTCAATGCTATTTAAATTTGTGTGGTCGACTTGAATTCTTTGCATAACCTGCACAGAAAATCTTTCTTCCTCACACCAAATTCCCGACTTTGATAAATTGCTGGACATCACTTGTGGAAATTTAGTGCACAACAGTAAATATTACTACCAAGTTTACCAGTATGGAAGATTGTTCCAACTTTCCACCATAGGATACAAAATAAAACAAAAGTAATTGTGATGCAGAATTCTGTGTTTGTTTTGTGCATAATTGTGATAAACTATTGAACCATATGTTCATGACATGCTAAATCAGAGCACAAACTCTTTCCTTGTGGCTAAAAAGGGTTTCTTAGATCTGTACAAGTGTGGCAAATTACACAATATTTCTGTGTTTGTCTAATATAATTAGTCTACTGAAATGTGTATATTCCATACAAGCTGAAGCTGATCAGTCAGTTCTTGTCACGTGACTCCCTATGCGCTCGTGGCGTTTATTCAACTGTGTGCACCTGGAAATCGCACGCCTCCAATGGAAATAACGAATCTGCGCAAACTCTAGAAAAGATGTGAACAACCCCTAAAAGCTGCCGTCATTTGTGATCTCCATTGCCCGGTTTTTCAAAAGTAATCCACTAGGATTTTGGACATTGGATTGGATCAAATCTTGAAAATGGGTTTATCAAAAGAAAAACCGGATTACATAGTCGCATTAGATCACGTAATCCAATCTTGGTTTTGATCCGGATCAAACCTTTAGTTTGGGTTTTTTAGACCTTTTTTGTAGGATTTGGATCACTTTGATCCAAAAAATCTGGAATAAACTGATCCCATCAGAAGGGTGGATTCAGCGTGGATTTCATGCCCAAAATGTAATGAAAACCTAAAAAATGCATCAAATAATCCTATATTTGGATCATGCAGCAGTATCTTACAAGAGATCATATTTATTAATAAGGTTTTAATTGTATTTGTTTATCCGTCAGGAAGGCTTTAACGTATTCAGCCTTTCAGTATAGGCCTACAGCAAAGTAGAAAGAGTTTGGCCTCATAAAATAATCCCCCAAACAGCTGGCAAAATTGACCAAAAACAATAAATTTCATTCTGTCACTAATTAAAATATATTTACTCATCACAATGGAAAATAGTTTAGTTTTCAGAATATTTATTAGTGAGGTATGATATGATAACAGAATAACCAAAGAAATGCAAAGAATGGCAATCACTGATTTTTTAAATCATTTTCAACAATTGCAAAAGAGACTGAAAGGGCAGAAGCACAGCTTCATCTGGCAGAAGAACAACTGACTCTGAACAAACTGCTCAGACAAGCTGGTCTCTCCACATCAGATGAGTAAGTCTGAAACTATTGTGGAGTTTTTGGCATTAAGTCTTTTTTTTAATTCAATACATCTATATTTGAAACTATTTTTAGTTATGTTTTTTTTTTAATCATTTCAAATAAAAAGTTATATTGACCCCATCACTAAATCTGGATAACCAGTGCTCAAACAGGATAGGAAATCACAAAGTAGAACTATAGATATTTAAAAGAGCAACAATTATAATAGTCAGTGTGGGGTCAATAGAAGTTTATTTTTATTTGAAATGAAAACACACACATTAAAAAAAAACTAAAAATAGTTTCAAATATAGATGTATTGAATAAAAAAAAACGTAATGCCAAAAACTCCACAATAGTTTTAGACTTTCTCATCTGATGTGGAGAGACCAGCTTGTCTGAGCAGTAGCCTTTAGGAGGCGGATCTCAAGTCTGGCCTTGGTTTTCTGCAGTTTGTTCAGAGTCAGTTGTTCCTCTGCCAGACAAAGCTGTGCTTCTGCCCTTTCAGTCGCTTTTTGCAATTGTTGAAAATGATTTCAAAAATCTGTGAATGCCATTCTTCGCTTTTTTTTTTTGTTATTCTGTTATTGCATGCATCACTAATAAATATTCTAAAAACAAAAATATTTTTCCATTGTGATGAGTAAATATATTTTAATTAGTGACAGAATGAAATTGATTGTTTTTGGTCAATTTTGCCAGCTGTTTGGGGGATTATTTTATGAGGCCAAACTCTTTCTACTTTGCTGTAGGCCTATACTGAAAGGCTGAATACGTTGAAGCCTTCCTGACGGATAAACAAATACAATTAAAACCTTATTAATAAATATGATCTCTTGTAAGATACTGCTGCATGATCCAAATATAGTATTATTTGATACATTTTTAACGTTTTCATTACATTTTGGGCATGAATTCCACGCTGAATCCACCCTTCTAATGGGATCAGTGTAATCCAGATTTTTAAAGGTCTGAAAAACCCAAACTAACGGTTTGATCCAGATCAAAACCAAGATTGAATTACGTGATCTAATCTGATTATGTAATCCATTTTTTCTTTTAAAAAAACCCATTTTCAAGATTTAATCCAATCCATTATCCAAAATCCTAGTGGATTACTTTTGAAAAACCGGGCCCAGCATTTGATCTTAAAATTTCATTCATAATGGTCTTACAATGTCTTAAAATTGACCCGCTGAAACCTTCAGAAACCCTGCAACCATCTAATCTGGAAAAAAATATAAAACTGTAATCAATACAATCATTATTTTGATATTAATAATTATAATAAATGCATAATATTTTTGAAAGATTGTCCAATACGCCGAAATAACAGTGTTAAGGCCACTAAAATGTTTCTCAGTAGCATCACGTGAGTTGCGCAAAGACTGAACATTGAAAAATGCACAAAATAGGACAATTATTTGAAAACACAAACTTTTATTGCAATTGTAAACAGGAGTTTGAGCTTTAATCAATTCAGAACTCGCACATTCTAGTTAATCCACTTGATATAAATCCTACTTCCATCTGTTCTTACAAAAACACTTCATTCATTTCTTAATGTAAAGAACGTCTGCTTGGTAAATTATTAAAGAATTTGCAATATGTAAACCACATGAAATAAGTCCACAATTACAAGCAAATAAAAAAAAGGTCTCATTTGCATGGAAAATGCATTTAGATGACTATGGGGTCCTAGTCTGAAAGTCAGTAGTGTAGATACAGTATATGTGGGATTTAGCTATGCATTACTGTATATCTAGAGATGTTAAACACTGCTCTCTCAAGCAATCTGACTAATTTGCCAAAACTATGAAGGTCTTGGTCTATGGAGGATTGATAATCTTTGTTCAATTATTCTTCATGAAGAAACGTGGTTCTATATGTAATCATTCACACACAGACATTTGGAAAAAAGATAATAAAATGCTTTAGATCAATGAAAATAAATCAAGTTACACATCCATTACTCCATTCCTAACTTTTATTTTCACTTTGGACATTGTAAGGCACCAAGGATAATCAACATTACATTACATTTTGCAAAAACAACTAAATTACCAATAAGTTGAGTCTGGAAGTTAGAGGATTGAACAGGTGAACTAGACTGATTTAATGTGGTGAATGACTATAACACACATACCCACACACACTAGTAGCAGTAGTAATCAATATTATTGCTTGGTTTTATTTCATTAAGGTATAATGATAATCAAAGTGCTTCTACATACAGCATTATGTGGACAATATTTCCACAATCTAAAACAAAACAGCTATTATATTATTACAGCAACATTTTACAGTGCATCCTGAGAGGCTCTTAACCTCAAGATAACAATAATAGTAATAGAAGGGGGGTAATGTAAAATTATGCTAATGATATCATCTGAGAATGATGCAAATGTTATGAGGTAAATAGGAATGAGTGTAAAATTTGCCTTTACAAGCTATTTAAAATACATAATCATTTGATGCTGTTAATTTAGCATTATCTTTATAGTATTTATTATTAAATGAGTTTTTGTTTGTTTTATTGTTTCTACTTTTTAGCTTTATTCTTTTGCTTTCGGTTACTTATTCAAAAGTAGCCCAGACATTATTTTAAATTTGTGCTCCATCTAATATGGATATTATACTTCATTTTTCGGTTTTATTGTTTCTATTTCTTGTATTCTTTCCATTTAGGTTTATTTGGATTTTTTTTACTTTCAGTAATTTGTTGTTTAAAAGTTACCCAGACAACATTTAAAATTTGTATTTCATCTAATATAAATATTATACTTTATTTAGGTTTTATTTATTTATTTATTTTATTAGAATCCATGTAAATATCTATGGTTATAATCAAAGACTGTAGGGTATATGCAGACTTTTAATTTGTCAGTATCCTGGGTCAAGCGCTTCCGGTGAACTGTATGTCATTACAAAATTGGTGAGTTTAAGGTCTGTTTTTTAAAAAAATCAGCGATCTCCACTGCCTGAGTGATATCCGATATATAAAGTGGGTCTCAGATTGTACAACAAGCACTGCATTAAATCACATTCTTCCCTGCCGTGTCTTTAAAATATGAACATTTATTTTACCCCAGTATATTCAATGGAGCTTCAGCGCTAGCCTGCTAATCCTGACTGGTGCGTGTATGTAAACGACTTTTTATCAAATTTTTTTATGCTTGAGCAACTAAATAAATGCCAAAGTCTATTTAACTGACTATATTTTAATTACATTACAACATCAATGCTGTAAAAGGAACCGTATAAAATGGAAAAAAGTCACATTAACCGTTCACCGGAAGTGTATCAGTATGGGAAGGAGCACTAGTTTAGAATGACCAAGAGGCAACACTCAATAGAACGTTCCATTGCAACAGCAATGCCCAGCAACAGCCCCGGATTCCTCCATTTTGGAGTGAAAGCGATCGGCCGTCCATTGGATCTTATTGCTGTCGCGATGGCAAGCGGCTGCTTTGTTTATTTAATTATTTAAAAAGCGCATTAAAGCTGAGATACAACCTGAAAGACGACAATACAACACTTACTATCACAATCATCAGCACTTTTAACAGTTTATTTTACAGACTTATAATATGCTGTTCTGTTGGAACTTTCATTCCAAAATGGCCGCCGCGCCATCTAGTAGCTGTTTCCCAAATCGCACTAGAGTGTCGTCTCTTGGTGATTCTATGCTCTTTGATATAGTCTATAGAATACAAAAGACATGTCACTCGTATCTTTTTGAATTGAGGAAAAATGTAACCGTCAATATGGTGAATAAAGCCCCGCCTACTAGTACAGGAGCCAATTATTGATCACTATATGGCGAATAAAGCCCACCTTCTAGTACAGGAGCCAATCATTGATCGCTATAGACTGACGATACTCTGGGGGACGGGCTCAAACCAGATGTGAGTTTCTGCAGATTTTGTGTAATTTGGATGTTTAGAAATTAAACTAAAGAGACAGTTGCTGTTTCAATTTATTGGTGATTTCTAATATGTAATGTAATCGTAAGCTTGGTAAGTAGTTTTGGAGAATTTGATGTTTCTCCATTCAAACAGAATGCCCGAGCATACTGCCTGAGAGACGTTTCAAAGATGGCCGCCGAGTGAAATGACTTGCCTTAAAGGGACTTTGTTATAATAGAACTTACAATTCATTTGTAAAGTGCAACTGTAGCACAGTAATAGTTATTATTTTTAATTTTGTAATAATCCTGAGATCCTTTCACACTTTTATAATGTTATTTGTTTGATGCATGTGTTGAAATATTAGAAAATAGTTCATTTGAAATAGAATTTCTTATTTTGTGTTCTCATTATTGCTTTGTGAGGTTCACTCCGGTAAATAGGCTTACGACTTTATTTTAATGCTGGGTTCAGACTACACAATATCAGCCTTATTTCAAAGTGATTCATTGATCGTTTTATCTTGACAACAACCAACATCATGTCTGGGTCAGCTCACAACATCCCAATAAAAAAAACAGAAATGTTGAAAAATAATTGTTGGTCCTCTGTATTCTCACATTTACATTTTTTTGTCCTTTTTCTGGTTGTGCCACACTTGTGACATTAACCGATTTGAGCACAGAAGCTCTTCTGAAAACAGCTTTCAAACAAAGCAAAATAAAATGGAGATAATAGCTTTGTGCCACTAGCTGGAAATATGCGATTAAAGAAGGTTTGGAGGAAAAACAGCTGGAGAAAAATTATTCAAGTATTCGATTTTACACCAATTTCACGATTTAAAAAATGCATCCCTATTCTCTATCATGATATCAAGATTCGAAGCTTAGTTTTTAACAGCAGATGGCGATGTATGCTTTACAGACAACTGTACTCTGTTTGCATCCAATGCCTTACAAATATTCTTGAACCTAAAACAATCATTAAGAAAGTTCAGAAACATTTAAGTGAATTTCAAGTGTTGATCGTTAGCTGTGTTTACATTAATCTCATGACATAAAAAACAATTTACATGACATCCGAATGCACAAGCACTCTTTCTTCTGAGCATTTGAGTTACAGCGCCATCTGCTGTTAAAAAGCTCAGAATCGATTTATTGAATTTTTTCCCACTACAATTTAAGTACTCAACATCTTACAAGTAGCAATTGTTTGTCTATGCTGTTGTTTCTGGAAGAAAAACTGCTAGATTCTGCCCTCTCAATGACACCACATACATGGTAGTTTGACATTCTTTGTCCACAACATGACAAAAGGAATCAAAATTGCATAAACTGACCCATTGACTCATCACAAACAAAAATATTGTATAGTCTGAACTAAGCTTTAAAACATAGATCACAGGTCTGCCCTACGCAAATCCAATCTCTCATTTCCAAATGAGATTTTATTGCTTCCCAAATACAAAGTTGTTGAAAAACCACCATGTATCTAGTGCTGTCAGAAATACCAACTTCAAAACCAATCTATACTGAGATTTTAAAAAATGTGATGATCCCAGCATTTCCTGCTTGTCCTTACTATTTACTGACACTGATGTGGTTTTAAACTTTAATCCATTTCTTTCTTCTTTTGAACGCAAAACACGATTATACGCAAAACAGAAAATACTATGGAAGTCAATGGCTTCCGTTCTTCAGTATGTCTGTCTTTATGTTCAATAGAAGAAAGACACTGAAACAGGTTTGGAACAAGCAGATGATGAGTAAAT
>CAIGQZ010001492.1:3998431-4014541 GCA_903798205.1 Danio tinwini | reverse complement strand
CTACCTCTTTAATCACTGCTGATTGGACATTGGTTTCATGCACTCAATAGAAATGACTGTGATTGGCGACAATGATCATCGCTTCACAAAATTCACTGAGTGCTTACACGGACACACTGATAGTGGAGCATTTGGAAGTTGCATCTTGTAACTCTGTTAGCACTCAGTGAAGAGAATGAAGCGTTGATCATTGCAGCCAATCAGTCATTTTATTGGAGTATTTGATTACTTTGGCCATTCTGCAGGATGAATAAAATCATTTACTCACACTTCACATGTTTCAAACCTGCTTGAGTTTCTTCTGTTGAAAACATACAAAGTTATTTTGAAGAAATGTGAGACCTGTAACAAGTAACTCCCATAGTATTTGTTTTTCCTACTATGAAGTCAATGGTTAAAGGTTTTCAGCTTTCGTCCAAATATCTTTTTGTTTGTGTTCAACAGAAGAAAGAAACTCATAAAGGTTTAAAACCACTATAGGGAGCGTAAATAGTGAGTGTAATAATTTTTTTGGGGTGAACTAGCCTTTTAAGAACCCATTCAAACATTAGCAAGAAACTGATAAATGATAAATAGCAGTTGGTATTTTTAACAGCACTACTT
Source organism: Danio tinwini (assembly GCA_903798205.1). Taxonomy (NCBI): domain Eukaryota; kingdom Metazoa; phylum Chordata; class Actinopteri; order Cypriniformes; family Danionidae; genus Danio; species Danio tinwini. The sequence continues at coordinate 4,013,938 of CAIGQZ010001492.1, read as the reverse complement.
GTACCTTCATCAAAGTTCTCCTCTGAGTCTGGTGTGCAGGTCCTCTTGGTCGATTTTGGCAGTCTGCTCGTACCAGCGATGATGAGCCAGCAGGGCCAGATTACGGGCTGAAATAGCGCTCATCTCCATGGCACTGGCCGCCCATTCTACTGCATTGAGGTAATAGAGGCGATCGTGAAGGATGAATGGAGGCGTCCTGCGCTGCGGCGGGCTGTATGAAGGGTACGCCAGCCAACGCTTCTCAAACACAGAGTCCTGGGACAGGAAGATTTGCTGTAGGTGTTTCTGGGAAAGCGGCTGGGAGGAGAAGATCTTCCACACTTTGCTTTGGGTGGCAGAACTGCGAGCGTAGCCTTTGGGGATTTTCACTGGGTCCAGAGAGCTCAGGCTGTGGATCTCTGAGGCTTTTTTGTCCAGTGTCAGGACGTCTGAAATGTAGAAGTCTTCTGGCTTGTGTGTGGTGCCCAGATAAGACACATTGAGCAGACCGTGGACTAGCGTGGCAACAGTTTGATGGTATCGACCAGGAAAGTGAGACGGAATTAGTGGAGACAAGCCGGAGAAGTTGATATCTGACAGGCCCTGGTGGAGAGGTGTGGCGACTACAACTATGTCGTAGGTGGAATGGGCAGCACCAGACTTGCCGACGTAATTTACCTCATAGAAACTTGTGACAGGACCTGAATATGCAGCAAAAAAATTGGAAAATTTGACTAGACTGTAGATACATGCACAACAGTTCAGGGGTTTGGCATTGTGTGTTTTATATTAGGCTGCACAAATTTTGCTGCGCATTTTGTCAGTAAAGCTGGTTCTGTAATCAGTAGTAAACCTCCAGCGCCTACTTTCAGACGGAGCAGCGCTTACTACACAAAGCCATAGTTCACTGACTTGCTAAGCCAAAATTACAGATAATTTAATTGACATAATTCTAAAATGAATGATAATCGTTTTGCGATTTGACAGCTGTTTGCGTCACTTCTCTTTGATCTATAGCTCAGTGTTGCTGCTACATCCAAAAGTACAAGAATATACTACATTTAATAACATGTTTTTTCAAAAATCAACTCATAACTTCAGTTGAGTGTCTGAAATAAATGATTCTCTGAGATGATTCTGTAGTCATGTGATTATTAGAAATGATGAAAAAATGTAATCGGTTTAATCCTCTGTTTTTGATTTGTGAGAGCGCCCTCTGCCTTTCGGAAGAGATTTACTTCTGATCACAGCGCTGTGCTTCCCTGACAAGATGTGCACGACACAAGCAGCTTTTTGCTAAATTATGATCTCGATTTGACTTCAATTTATCATGCAGCCATAGTTTAAGATGCTTAGCTAAATTCCCATTCTATGAAGATGAGTGTTGTCAAAGTAACATTACTACTCCTGTTGTCTAATCTACCTGAGAGCCAGCTGATATTACTACTATACGTAGCCTGAATATTAACAACATCACACAGTTTGCAGCATTGAAATGTAGTCATCTCATTTATATGTCTTTTATATGAACAGGCTTGGCACAAGCATTCTATTATTTTAGCATTTATCATGTTAGCTTGATTGCTGAATTCATTGCTTTTGTTTCCAAGTTCATAATTAACAAAAACTGTAAACTACTATATTTTTTATACAGTTTTATATTTTTGCAATTTAAAATGATCTATTTCAATAATAAATAAAGTGTAATTAATCCTGGTGATATAAAGCTGCATTTTTAGCATCATTACAGCCAGGGGCGCCTGCAGGATTTTATTCCAAGGTACGGACAAATCCAGCACCGCCCCGCCCCCTTCCCCCAGTCATCTCAAGAAACACTGATTTTTATTGTCAAAGGCTACATTATTTAAGTGCATTCGTTACAACATAATTTGTTTTCTTTTTAATATTAATATTTCTTTGAAACCTAAATGTAATAAAAGCACATCAGCACCAAGGAAAAATCAGACGCTCAGGACGCAATCTTTAAAATTATGACCTATGATTAAATCCTTACTTTCCACTGACCGAAAATCATCCACCCGCAGTAAGTGGACGGGCTCAAACAAAAATATAATTTGTATATTTTTCTTGTAAAATTATATATTTTTTAAAACTAATTTCAAATAGTTTGCCTCTTAGTTTAAATATTTTTGTTGGTCAGTTATCTACTAGATAAAATAGAAGAACGAATAACATTTGAGGTAAAGTGCTTCAAAACCAGTCCGCTATATGCTTCAGCTCCAAAACAAACTGGATTGTCAAATAAAATAATAATCTAGCCTAAATAAAATTAAAGTGAAATATTAACAGAATCACAGTTCAGAATAGCCTATAATAACTATGTGTCCTGTTGGGCGTTTACGGGCGTTTACAAAATATTTGCAACAGCATTGCCCCCTCAGAAAGAATTTGTGCCCCCAGTTTTCATAAAGGATTATAGTTCACGCAAAACTGAAAACTCTTTCTGTCATTAATTATTAACACTTCTGTCATTCTAACTCTCAGAAAACAAATTTAGATTTTATAATATGAAAAAGCAGATAAAATCTGAAAATTGTGAAATTAAAGCCCAGAGATGGTCAATGCGTCAGGTCAGGGAGCGCCCATATATAGCCTTTAAAGCGCACATGCAGCGGCAGAGGAGCACTCTAAACTCACTGGACTAGTGGATCACTCAGAAAACTGGACTAGTGCGTGACATGAAGCCAAGCAGCCTAGTTCAAGTCATGTTTTGGTTTACTAATTCTTTAAATACAACTCACTTGAGCTCTATAGAGAAAAAAACGCTAAAGAAATCTGCTAATAAATTTATTTTAGCAGAGATGCAACCGCCTGTCATTTTTACATTAGTTTTTCAGTTCAGGATTAATAGCCTAATAAAAATGTTTAGTTGGACACTGCACAGTCCCACGGTAGTCTACACTATAATAAATATCACAATTTATTATATTCATTATTATTAATATTATTAAAAGCTATAACATTTACAAAACGCAGAACCCTTTTGAATGTTTGCTTTCATTTTTAAATCGCTAAAGCGCACTTTAACCGTTGTGAAAAGAAACATCCCATTATGCAGCAGCAGTCTCAAGTATGGAGTTTTGAGTTTAAAAATGATCGGCCTGTGAAGTCAAGTTTACAGGGATATAAATGAAACAGGATGGCTATGTAGTGCGTGAGTGAGTGGATTTGTCGTGAATCAACCTCTCACACTCTCTGTTTTGCTACACTAGGCTAATGCCTTAAAATGTAACAAACGGAAAGACAGAATGCTCGCGCAAGAGAGACCGAATGCTCGAGCGAGATAGAGACCGAGTGCTGGCGCGTGAGAGAAACCGAGAGACTATTAAAGTTACTATTATTAATTACTATTACTAAAACAACTTTGTTTAGTAATTTGTTTCCATGGGTTCTATTTAATGTAATATTTATTACTAAGATGTGTCCTAAAAAAAATATTTAAAAAAATACAACCAGTTCCCCGGATTACTCAGAAGTCAACCCACAAACTGACACAGGTAATAAAAAGATTCAACTTCAGTCATGTTCATGTTGTGAAACAATATCAAAATGTCCATTGTTGATTATATTAGACTTTTGTTTTCAATAGCGATTTTAAACCTTTTACCATGGGAAGTCTTCAGCTATGCAGAGGCTATTAACCAGAAATTGTGTACATAGTTTTACTTTAGGAAATGCAGTCTTGAATTTACAAACAGTCAGCAGGTACCGGTACAACAGATGTAACACATTGATCAAATCTACTTTTCAGTCAAGTTGAAAGTAATATTCAACTCGTTTAGTTTTGCCTTCATTTTTGATGTCAGTAGTGACAAAGCACGAGTCTTCAACACATTATTTACAATTTGATTTATTTACAACACGTTTTTTACAACACATAATAGTTTAACAAATTTCTAATAACTACTTTTTTAATCTTTCCCATGGTGACAGTCAGTGCATAATATTTGACTAGTAATTTTGCTAGATGGTTGTATTTAGATTAAAGTGTAACAAAGACTTTACTAGGTTATGTTAACTAGGTAAGTTTGTTAATTAGTCAAGTTATTGTATAACTGATTTGTTGTGTAGACAATCAAAAATATACAGTAAATAATTCTTAAGAAGGCTAATAATACTGACCTTAACATTGTATTTTAAAAAATTAAAAACTGCTTTTATTCAAGAAATAAACTATAAGAAATAAGACTTATTATGACTTTTACAGGAAATACTGTGAAAATTTCCTTGGTTTGTTAAAGATCGATTGGAAAACATTATTTTTAAATTAATGGGAGGGAAAAAAAGTTGACTTTAAAGTTTACAGGTGTAAAAATGTGCCTTGATGTACTTGAATGTTAGAAATCCTTGAATGTTATCCACTACAATACAAAGTTATTTGTCAAATAAATTAACAAGGAAGATTATTTTGAGTATGGGCAGCACGGTGGCGCAGTGGGTAGCATATTCGCCTCAAAGCAAGAAGGTCGCTGCTTCGAGCCTTGACTGGGTCAGTTGGCGTTTTTGTGTGGAGTTTGCATGTTCTCTCCATGTTGGCGTGGGTTTCCTCCGGGTGCTCCGGGTTTCCCACAAGTCCAAAAACATGTGGTGTAAGTGAATTAGGTAGGCTAAATTGTCCGTAGTCTATGTGTGTGAATGAGAGTGTATGAATGTTTCCCAGTGAAAGGTTGCAGCTAGAAGGGCATCCGATGTGTAAAACATATGCTGGATAAGTAGGTGGTTCATTTCACTGTGGCTACCTCGGATTAATAAAGGGACTAAGCTGAAAAAAAAAGACTTAGAATAATTGTTTAAGTAGTTTGTGATGTATGTTGATGTGTTTACCTTATGATTAAAGTTGTTGCAAGTCTGCTGGTTCCCGCCTCAAAATGAGCAAATTTGAGCCACTTGTACATTAAGGAAGTGTTCACAAAAAAACAAAACACCAGCAAAGAAACTCGACACAGAGAAACATAAACACCTACTGCCAGCTAGTGTTTCGGAAGTGTATTGCAGAGAAATAGAAACAGCGCGCAGAAGTATAAATGCATGGCTACGCGCGAGGCTTGTGCCGTGAGTTTCGCCGATCACTTAACGCGGAAGTATAAACCAGGCTTAAACCACCCCCCTACAGAATATTTTAAAATGTAATTTAAAAAAAAATCCTTAAACTTGTCTGATAGGATTATCCCATTTCCACAACAGGACACAATGATAAGTGCTCAAAATTAAATAAAATTTTAAATAATTACTCTATATTCAGTGCAAGAAGCTGAATTGTCTTGCTATTAATTAATTAATAATAGTAACTTAAATAGTTTCTGGGTCTCTCTCGCGTGCACTCGGCCTCTCTCGCGTCCACTAGATCTCTCTTACGCTCCAATACTCGGTCTCCAATACTTGGTGTCTCTTGCGTCCACTCTGTCTCTCTCGAGTGCCAATACTCTGTCTCTCTTGCGTCCACTCGGTCGCTCTCGAGGGCCAATACTCTCTCTCTCTTTTGCGCGCCAATACTCGGTCTCTCTCGCACGCCAATACTCGGTCTCTCCCACGCACTAAGTAACACATTTAGCTACAATTTTTTTAAATGACATTAGATTGTAACATTTAACTTCTTCCTAACACTGATATTGGTTGGGTAATGAAGCGTGATGACTCGGTAATGCTGATTTCTCTATATTTATACCGGTTATATGAACAGTGAGTTAGCTTTGTGTGGGCATAGTTTGACGTATTTACCTAAAACTTTTATATTATTTATATTATTATTAAAACATTTATATTACTTGAAATAAAACTGAAAGAAATAAGGAGAATAAAATATAATTTAATACAGCTGAAGCCATGATCCGTCTGCGTTAAAAAACTGTATCATTGATAAAATCAGTAATAGCGAAAGTGCATATTATTATTACTATAAAAAAGTATATTACTGCATTAAGTCAGTAACTTAGGCAGTAATGCAAAGTAATAAATAAGTGAATAAATAGCCTAAACGAAAGGCGCTGGGCTTGCTCTCATGGTAGGTACGCACAGCTCGTACAGCCATATGGCTGCAGCCACCACTGATTACAGCTCTCTTCAGTATCAGCATCTTTTAGAAATGCTTCCAATATTGTGATTTGATGCTCAAGAAACATAAATAATTGTAATGATAATTTGATGTTTAATATGTTATATAGTTAATCTATATTTTATCTATATTTCTATTTGCAGATAAATAGAAAGTGCAATAGAACATGATTTACAAGATAAAGAAACCTTTTGTAATATTATAAATATTGTCACTGTCACTTTTTAATGATTTTAATGAATACGTGATAAATAAAATCTCTTTTTTTACTGTACAAATGTTTGAATGGTAGTGTGTATGATACATTGAAAGATCTACAATAATTTTCTATGTAAATTGTACCAGTTTTGGACGGTCTGGTCTTCATGGAGATGGCAGTCACACGAGCTGGAACAACTTCAGCTTTGCTGTGGTACAGAAGACCAGAACAAACCAACTTATTCCCTCCGTCCACTGCCCACAAACCTGAGCTGGCTCCTGCTAGAGAAACAGCACCTGTAAAGAGAATAATAAACATATATTACATAATATCAGTGCTTCCTAACCGCTACTATTAGTAATATTCCAGCTATAAAGAACAAAATGCATTGTAAATAATTACAAAACATGCTGAACATTTTAGTCAATGACAAATAATAGTTTACATGATAAACAAAAATGAAAATTAATGTAAATATCTAGTTTGAAAAAAAACAACCTAAATTAGTGCTGGGAAAAGATTTAAATGCATCCAAAACAAAACTTAGTTCTGACAAAATATATGCGTGTGTACACACACACACACACACACACACAAACAAAATATACAAAAATATTTGTTACATAGATATATATATATATATATATATATATATATATATATATATATATATAATTTGTATTAAATACATATATATTTTATATCTAAATATAAATAAACTTTCACAAATATGTGCATGCATGTGTGTATTTATATATACATAGTAAATATACACAGTACACACACATTTATTATATCAAAACAAACTATATTATAAATACTATTAACATATTTTATATCCTTAAATAAACATCCAAATATCCTCATATCTACATTTCCAATTGATTTGCATACCAACAAATCCATTGATTCGGACAGTCTGTCCGTAGTTGACCCGTGTGACGGGCGTTACAATGTCATTGAGGAAGACCTGAGAGAAACCCTCAGCCAGCATAGCCTCCTCCAGCGTCTGATTGACCAGAGTGAGGAACGAGTCTCCACCCATGGCATGCAGCATCTTCTCTACGCTGGAGAACGAGTAGCCGAACTGCTGGTACTGATATATCCTACAGAAAACACAGAAAACAATCGACCTTTAATGGTTAGTTCACACAAAAGTGAACGCTCAATCATTTGCTCATCTTGATGTTGCTGCAAAGCTGTAATATACCCTTTTTAATTGGAACATTTTTCAAAATAACTTTTTGTGATCAACAGAAGAAAGAAACTCAAAGAGCTTTGTGACAAGTGAAGGGTGAGTAAATGATGACAGCATTTTCAGTTTTGGGTGTCTTTCCCTTTAAGATGTCATTGTATTCACTAAATGAAAGTCACCACAGCAGACAAACCTCATGAACTTGTCCAGAATGCCCTCCACCCACATATGCATTCGAATGAAGTTGAGACCGTATCTCCACAGCATGCGTATGACATTCACTAAGTACCAGTCACTCTCTTCAAAGGTCAGTTCCTTCCCGTCAAATATTGCCATTTTAGAAGAAACATCAGCACGAGCAGACAGACCTGAGCAGACAAATTAACATGCAAAATTACATTTAAACTGTCCAATTGTGCATTTTGGAGAGTATAGGACAATAAAAGTATATTTCTTACAAAAATTACATTTTGCTATAATTTACTCGGCCTCAGGCACCATTTACATTTGTGTGTTTTCATTTTAAAATGTACACATTTTATTACTGTTAGGCCTGGCATCAACATAGGGCTGGGCGATTATTTGAAAAGTAATTGAAATCGACATTCTGAATCTATAATCAATCTTATTTTGTTTCCAAAAGTGCGAGTTATTTATTTACACTTTTTTAAAAGAAAAAAGTGACTGTTTGTTTTAGTCAATGTGTATTTTCATTTCAGTTGTTCAACGTTGATGTTCAATAAATAATCAGAGATACTAGATAGTGTGTTTCCTTCAAGTATTTTAAAATCAAGCACCCTTCATTTAAAAATCTCTCATTTATGTGGTTATATGTGAGCATATTTACTGCACAAAACCTGTCAGTGTACTATGAGGGCAAAAAAATAAATAAATAAAATAATCGTTCAATAATTGTAATAGAGTCAAAATGCTAAATTAATCGAGATTTAGATTTTAGGCCAAATCGCCCAACCCTACATCAACACTAATCCGGCAATCCTCAAGTCACTAAAACTGGGCATTTAAAAAAAAAAAAAGCAGAAGAGCTTGTTTTAGTTTGGAAACACTGGTGTTGCATTTCAGATTAAATAGCCTTTTGAAAACGAAGGCATGGCTATCCACAATCACCCTCTGACTGGTCTTCTGAATTATTGCATATCGTTCTCTGATTCTCTCATATGACCATTACACAACAGGTAGATGGGAAGAATTAATATAAACAAAATATGCAGAAACCGTGAGTATGAATGGTCATGTATCATGCGTTTTAAGTTGTATAGGGTGGATGGAGATTTAAACTTTTTTCTGAAATAAAGTAAAATGCCTGTCTGAAAAAGTAGTGTTTTCATTTTAAAATGCCATTTTAAAGCAAAAACATACTAGTGTAAACGCAGCCTCAGGCCATCCAAGATGTAGATGACTTTTTGTCTTCAGTAAACCATTAAAATAAGATGTTTTTGTTCCTGGGTGATTCATAAGATGAAGTCAACTTTTTGGTCTTTGAGAGTAAAAAAAATAAACAAAACATATCACTTTAGTTTAAGTACCAATTCTAATGATTACCTACTAGCTAATTATTTACTTACAGTACAGTACTTGCAAAGTATGATCATATTCTACATCCTTATTTCTACCCAATAGCTAAACCCAATGACTAACTAATAATAAGAAGCCAATTAGTAGTTTATTGAGCTAAAAGACTCAGTTAATGATTCGTTGAGAATTGTGAATAGTGAGAATTGTCCCTTGAAATAAAGTGTGGCCAAACAATGTATGCAGACAAGATCAAATTAATACCAATGTTTCTTATAAAGTAAAATAATTGGTTTGGTTGGTCTTGCACATGCCAACTGCTTGCTTCAGAAATACCTCAATGTATCATTAGAAGCCATAGGTATTAATTCTGTTTTGCCTGAATGTATTTTTTTTACTCTCACAGAGGCTGCAGTCATTACATTTCATGAATTACCAAGAAACTTCTTTAATACCTGTGTACTGTTCAAAAAAGAAAATAAACATTTTACCTCTACGCAAAAGGGGAAAGCCACCAACAAATGTCAATGTCAATTAAAATATGTAGTTATAATGGAAGTCAATGGAGTCAAAAACAGCCACTAACATAATGACAGGGTAGTAAATTTGCCCAAAGTGTATTGTCGAATTTTTAAACATTTTCAAAACATTTTTCCCAAATATGTGTCAAAATAAGGTTTGTCACCAAAAATCTTTGCATTTGCTGAAACACTGAGAAAGTTGTGGCCAAATTAAGACTTAAAATCACCACAGAGTGGATGAAAGCAACCCCAACAGCACACAAGAGTTAAAATTGTTCTGAAGAAAACACTCCCATACATCTTGGATGGAAGAAAGCTGTATAGACTAACAACAAACTCAACTTTTTGTGTGAACTACTCATTTAAAGCAGTGTTTCCCAACCCTGTTCCTGAAGGGACACCAACAGTACATTTTTTGGATGTGTCCCTTATCTGACCCATTCATTTGAGGTTTTAGAATCTCTGCTAATGTTCTGAGGAGTTAATTAAGGTGTATTTAATTAAAAAGAGGTTGAAAATGTGTACTGTTGCTCGGCTTTCAGGAACAGGGTTGGGAAACACTGCTTTAAAGAGAGAAGTAGATACTGACCGAGTCTGTCCAGAAAGTGTTTCATATGCAGGTTGAGCGGGTGAATGATGGATCCTCCTGTCTCATATTCGTGTCCTCCAATGTTCTCAGTGGCCAGACGACCTCCGACAGTCCCTGCCTCGAACACTTCGATCTTCACAGCAGGTCCAAACTCCTGCCTCAAGAAAAATGCTGCTGCTGTGCCTCCAATACCACCTCCAATTATTGCTGAAGAGGAAGCGGATATTTAACAGAGCAGATCCCGCCAAACACATCCATTAACCCTATAGAACCTACTTATCATATCTGATCAATTTCACAGGCTACAAATTATCAACATAATCAAACAGAGCAAGGACATAACTCACAGTATTTCCTATTATATATTTTTTCTTATTTCTTTTAGTTTGGTCGAAATAATTGTTTTTACATGGTCAATTTTATTAGCCCCCTTAATAGTTCTTTATATTGGCCTCAAAAATTCTCTGTTGTCCAATGTCTTGCCTAATTAACCTAGTTAAGTCTTTAAATTAGTAAAATTATTTACTGTCATCATGACAAAGGCCAAAAAAATTAGCAATTGAAACTATTGTTAAAAAATTTTAGATTTTTTCTCTCACCACTAGGGCTGCACAATATATTGTCAATGTAATCATTCAAAATAGTTACATCGCAGCATATGCAATGTGGAGCCTGGATTACAGTTTATTATTTGTGTGTTTTTGAGGCATGAGGATTTCAAAAGCATTCAGGCATAAGAAATTGTAGCACTTGTAACGTTAATAATGATTCTTTTTATTGAACTATTTAAGTTTAATAAAGACAACCCAGTATTATTTTACATGTGATTATTCAATTACTGTACCTGAGTACCATAAAACACTGTTTATTCCATTCTCCATTGTATTAATCTATCCTCGTAGGTTGTTTTTTATATATATTTTATGCATGATTCTAATGTAAAATTCTTAATACTTTCCAAATAGAGATATTCCAGTCATCTGGTGAAGTCGTGTTCATATCGCAATATAAAGTGCTCAGCAGTGGTGGAAAGAGTACTGAAAAATCATACTTAAGTAAAAGTACCATTACTTGCCTAAAAGGTAGTGTGAGAAGAGTAAAAGTATCTGTTGTAAATATTACTCAAAGTATGAGTAAAAAGTAGCCCTTTCAAAAGTACTCATGAGTAGTGAGTATTATGCTGTTAAAAGCTGATGCGTTTACATGTAATTTGTTGATGTGTGTGTGTGTAAACGTAACATTCTGTAGTGCATTTAGTTATTGCCCAGCAGGCACTCGTCATAAGATGTTAATATTAGGTTAGATTTAGGTTGTGATGTCAGGTGACCAAAATTCTATGTCTAGCCAGCATCTACGGACAGTTATTTTGATGTCCAATAATGACATCAAATGATGTTGATATTTGGTCGATTTTAGGTTGTTAGAAAGTGACCAAAATCCAACATCGAGCCAACATTTTAAACCAACGTCATATTGACGTCAAATACTGACATTTATTCATCAGGTATGGCAACCAAAATTCAACATCTGATAGACGTCATAGTGGTAACGTTCACACAACGTCAAGCTGTAACATCATTAGACGTTGATATTTGGTTGATTTCAGGTTGGACGTTGGACATTAAGGTAGGCCTGACATTGGGTTCTGACGTCAACCTGATTTTCATTTCCAAACAAAATGCAGCGTCCCCACAACATTAGGGTACAATGTCAATCAGATGTCATGTTGACGTCCTGTGCCTGCTGGGTTTTTAAGGCCATTTCAGTCATCATACAGTAAATATCCGTCATCTTCTCATCAGTGACATGCATCCAAACAGTCTCTGGGTCAATGCGTGTAAAGACTTTGACCATCTTCTTGGACATTTTTAATGCTTCCAGTTTGCTGCAATGTAAAGCGCCTATGTCTTGAGGTAGTTCATTATGATGCAAATTACCTTCAATGTGCGATTTGATTAGACGGGAACTACTACTCAGTAAATTACAATTTCTGAGAAAAACTACTCAATTACAGTAACTTGAGTATTTGTAATTAGTTACTTACACCACTGGTGCTCAGCATTTATGGGAACAGCCCTCACAAATCATTCATTCATCATTCATTTTCTTTTCGGCTTAGTTCCTTTATTAATCTGGGGTTGCCACAGCAGAATGATCCGCCAACTTATCCAGCATATGTTTTACGCAGCGGATACCCTTCCAGCTGCAACCCATCACTGGGAAACATTCATACACACTCATTCACACACATACACTATGGACAATTTAGCTTACCCAATTCACCTATACCACATGTCTTTGGGCTGAACTGAAACCCACGGGAACAGGGGGAGAACATGCAAACTCCACACAGAAATGCCAACCGACCCAGCCGTGGCTCAAACCAGCGACCTTCTTGCTTCTTGAAACAAAATTTTTTTTAAATTATCGAAATTTTGTAGTTTGCAATTTTTTCCAATATTTTGCATGCATTTAATTGTATTATCTTTCCATTTCTAAATATGTTGTAGTGACTAAAATATTATTTTAATAAATAGATCTGTTTAATAAGTCTGTTTTGTTCAAATGCACCAAAATACATTGCTTATATTCATTGAGAAATGGATACAAATATTTATCTTCAAAATGGGCTGAACTCAATTATGCTGAGCACTCTATAATTGCAGAAAAAAATAATCGCAATGTTCAATTTACCAATATCACACAGCCCTACTCTCCATTTAAGAGCACTTGGAAAATATTTTTAAAAAGAATTAAGATTTCAGAGCAGGAATAATAATTTATATAGCTAAAATTCTTTCATATCTTAGGCTACACAACAACAAAAAAACATGTATCATACCGATTTTCCTGGGCGCTTCTCTGACTTCAGGGGCAGAGGCAAATCCTCTTCGTCCAATTTGACAAAGGCCGAGAAAAAGGAAAGCCTTCACTGACAGGTGTCTCAGAGCCATTCTAAGGATTTAGCGTTGCCCAAATATTAACATCTGAAAACACATGAAATGAAAGAAGGTGTTGGATACATTTACACAGATTTACAAAACATATAATGCATTTCTTCCATAAAAATAAATACATTTAACCGCTTTTCCTGTGTTTTCATAACAAAATTACAAAGAACTAGTTGAAAAAATAATGGAAATACATAACTATAAAAACATGGATGTGATTGATGACCTGCATATTACAAGTTTTAAACCTTTTTAATTTAAAGAACCAGACGGTAATTTTACAACATACTTTGAGCAGTAATCATGAAAAAGCTGCTTGTTTTCAGACAATGTGAACACATAATATTAAAACATCATAGAAATTATGATTCAAATTATGATTCTTGAAGTTTCAACTGCTATTGAAATAATGCATAGTGTTCAGCATAATTACAGTTATTATTTAGAATTTTAAATTAGATTTAATTTTGATAAGACTAAAATGGTATTTTATTTGTTTTGTTTCTAATTATAGGGGGTATAAATATTTACAAGCTTGACTGTATACACATACACTTTATCAGAATCTAATGACAATTAAAGGGCATCTATGGTGAAAAATCTACATTTCAAGCTGTTTGGACAGATATATGTGTAGGTATAGTGTATAGACCGTCATATCGGGGTGATAAACACACAGTGTCCTTTTTTTTTTTAAATTTAACAACATAAAAATGGTGGACCAATTGGAGCGGTTTTCAGACCGACCGCAACTTGACGTAGGAGTGCGGTTCCCCCGCCCACCGAATTGATTGATAGCTGTGTATTAACATGTCTCCGTAGTAACGTGTATAATCATATCAACAAGACATGACGTGCGCAAAGCAACAGGGGATAAAATGTCTGTTCAGTTTGCTAGGATCATCAGTCATCAAATGTGATCAAGAGTGGGTTTTACAAGCTTAAAATGTTTTAAAACAGTGCATGTTTGTAATAAATTACAGTGATTTGTAACGACATTGTGTGTGACTTATCGATGCAACTCCACAACAAATGCATCAAATACTCATTGGTAAAGTTCTTACTGTAGTATTTCTCACAAGCATTACGCGAGATCTCATTCCTTCGTGTCTGTCTGTTGTCTGACGCAGCCGAGGGAGGAGATTCAAGCCTGGGTTATACTTTTGCTTCAAGTGATCGGCGTGACCCACGGTGCAAGCCTCACGCGTAGCCATGCATTTATACTTCTGCGCGCTGTTTCTGTTTCTCTGCATTACACTTCCGAAACGCTAGCTGGCAGTAGGTGTTTATGTTTCTCTGTGTCGAGTTTCTTTGCTGGTGTTTTGTTTTTTTGTGAACACTTCCTTAATGTACAAGTGGCTCAAATTCGCTCATTTTGAGGCGGGAACCAGCAGACGTGCAACAACTTTAATCACAAGGTAAACACAAACAACAGTCTCAATCCGGAGCTCCTTAACGGGACTCCACACTTGTAAACACTCTCTGCATCGGGCACGCGGCTCTCACCTCCGCCCACACTCGATAGCGATACCAAGCAGACCAATCACAGAGCTTGCGCAATGCGTACGCGTTACATTTTTACATTTTTTGAGAGGTGCGACGACCATGGCGAGGGGCTATGCGTCCATGCGTAGGCTGCGCCGTAGCATACGAGTGCGCTTGACGCAGAAGTATAAATCAGCCTTAAGGCATGCTGACAGGCACGTGGAAACGGTGGCCGTGAAGGACGAGCCTTAAAGGCGCAGTACACAAAAACCGCTACCTGACGCTAAGAGCTCCAAATAGAAACTTATGACAGGTATAATAAAATATCTGATGGGTGTTTTGAGGTGAAACTTTACAGACACATTCTGGAGACACAAAAGACTTGTATTAAATCTGGAAAAAGGGGGTAACCTAGGTGCCCTTTAATAAAGGCTTTCACACTTGCAATGCAAGCACACACACAAATCCAGGTTGGTACTGTACCCAAACTAAACCTTACTGATTTTTATGTATGTGTGTCAACCTCACATTAAAAACAACTTTGATTTTTTAACAGTTGGTATAAATACAAATATGTATTTTTAATAATTTATGTATGATGTATGACAAAAACTGTATAACACACACACACACACATATATACATATATATATATATACATATATATATATATATACATATATATATATATATATATATATATATATATATATATATATGGTTTCCGCAGGTTTCAAGTCAAGTTTAAGACTTTTTAAGACCACTATGAATGAAATCTTAGACTTCTACGGGGCTAAACACTAATGATTTTTTGTAATGGGCAATAGAATTGAAAAAAATAAATCAAATGTAGTTATTTCTTAACCACATATTTTATTTTTGTCAAAACAAGAAAACTTGTACAAGTTGTATACACATGTTTTTTAACACAATGGCTTTTTCATGACAAGTTTAACATTGTTTAAAGTATATTTATTGTGAA
>CAIGQZ010001492.1:3965606-3996814 GCA_903798205.1 Danio tinwini | reverse complement strand
GTGTGTGTGTGTGTGTGTGTGTGTGTGTGTGTGTGTGTGTGTGTGTGGGAGAGAAAGTGAGTCTGTTTGGACACTAGTTTTTTTAATATTATGAAATATATAATTTTTTATTTAACGAGAATGCATTAATTAACTCGGATGTTCATTCATTCATTTTCCTTCGTTTAGTCTCTTTATTAATCAGGGGTCGCCACTGTGGAATGATCCGCCAACTTATCCGCCACAGCGGATGCCCTTTTAGCTGCAACCCAGTACTGGGAAACACCCAAACACACTCATACACTACAGCCAATTTAGCTTATTCAATTCACCTATACCGCTTGTCTTGGGACTGTGGGATAAACCGGAGCATCTGGAGGAAACCCACGCCAACACGGGGAGAACATGCAAACTCCACACAGAAATGCCAACTGACCCAGCCGAGACTCGAACCAGCGACCTTCTAGTTGTGAGGCGACAGTGCTAACCACTGAGCCATCGTGTCGCCCAATTAACTCAGATGTTTTCACAATATATTGTTTCAAATAATCTTGTTTTCCAGAGTCCTGAAAGCAATGAATTCCATTTTTTCCGTTTTGTTTGTGTGTTTATTGAAAACAAGTTTCTTGAGCATATTATTCAGCCTATTAGAAGGATTTATGTTGGACTAAGTGAAACTAGACTGCTGTATTGATGCTAAAAATTCAGCGTTGTCTCACAACAAATTATATCGAATTAAATGTCTTTTGACACGTTTACAGCCTTTAATCAACAATGTTATGTGTAATATATAATATACATATGAAATATATGATTTATGTATATAAATGATATAATATTAATTGATTATAAAGGATGGTTAATACGTGAAAAAATAAACAAAGAAGTAATTCCAAACCGCAATTCAAGCTTTCTCACAATTGTGAGTTTAATTTTTGTAATTTTAAGAAAAAAGAGACATTTTTCTTTCGTATTTTATATCTACAAATTTGCTAAAAATAGTCACTTTTTTATTATTGTTTCAGAATTTCCCACAGTTACTAATTTATTTGCTTTCTTGCAACATTAGAATATAAATAGCTAGATATTAACTCAAAATGGCATTATATAGTGGCACTTTTTACTGTTCTGATCAAAGTCAGTATAATTTTTTTACCACTTATTAATTAAATATTTATCAAGTCTGTTGAATCTTTCAGGGCCGCATGTTCCGCTGCAGTGCCGAGTGCTGTGAGAATCCTGGAAGCAACATGAATCAGGTGCATCAGTGTATTGAGCGCTGCCACACACCTCTGGCTAAAGCCCAAGGTCTGGTCACCAGTGAACTTGAGCAGTTTCAGGTCAGTCCGCTGCACTCAGGTCATTTATATATATATCTATATCATCAAACACTGTTTGTTTATTATATTAATTAATTCAGACGTCTCATTTGTAGCCCTGGGTTATTGTTGTACAGGAATGTATATGTCACAATATCCTGAATTTAAATAATTCCCACCTTAGGAGTCCAGGCCTGGTCTATTATGTTGATGGTCATGAGATTTCTTTCCCAGCAGTTTTCATTCACAGACCCAACAATCATGGTGAACTTGTGTGCTTTTGACATAAACTGTGTATTTAACAATAGAGATGAAGATTTCAGTTCAGTACTCACCAGGCCACACAAGCACATGTATTTTATATCTATATTTCATACCTGTATTTTGAACCTATACACACACACACACACATATATATATATATATATATATATATATATATATATATATATATATATATATATATATATATATATGTATGCATATTTTGCACAAAAAGTCCTTAAAGGAAACGCCAAGATGTGCGTAAATTTAGAAAATGTGCATAAAAAATGTATGCTCACAACTTAGGATAAACCTTTTTATCTAATATGAAAAAATGCACAAACTACCATGGAAACACATTTACCAAATACATTTCAGCATGCGCATCAAAAACATCATGGGATTTAGTTTTAATAGGCATATATAGTCAGTCAAAAAAATGACAATTTATACAGCGCAATGGCGTTTTATGCAATATTCAGTTTTGCACATTTTTCTTTGCATCTTTAGGTGGAAACATAGGTAGTGTCTGACATACAACTTTCTGTGTGCTCACTTCCGGTCTCTGTGATCAGAAAACCGTTTATAAAGAGTTTTTGCTATTAGACCAACCCACTGCACAAGCTGTAAAAGACTCCACCTTCTTTTGCAAAGGGGGCTGGGAGCATCAGCTTATTTGCATGTAAAGAGACACAACAACAGCATCCACTTAAAAAGGGCCATTTACTGCATGCTATAATTAATGACCAGCAACATTCATTCATTTACTTTTCGGCTTAATCCCTTTATTAATCAAAGGGTTGCGACAGCAGAAAGAACTGACAACTTATCCAGCATATCTTTTATGCGGCAGATGCTCTTCCAACACTGGGAAACACCATAAACTCTTGCATTCACACACATGCGCTATGGCCAATTTAGCTTATTCAGTTCACCTATAGCACATGTCTTTGGACTGTGGGGGAAACCGGAGCACCTGGAGGACACCCACGGGAACACGGGGAGAACATACAAACTCCGCCCAGAAATGCCAACTGACCCAGCCGGGGCTCGAACCAGCAGCCTTCTTGCTGTGAGGCAATTGTGCTGGTGTTACCCACTGTGCCATCGTGACACCTAACCAGTAACATATGCTGAGCTGAAAGTTAGCAGGTGCATTCTTGAGCCACCTGAGAACTAAAACATCTTGACAAAAAGCGTAAAAAGAGTGGTATGACATCTTTTTATTTACCTGCAGAACCGTCTGTCGAGGTGTACAATGCACTGCAGTGACAAGGCGAAGGATCTTTTTGACTCCGGGGCGAAGGAGCCTGCGGTTCGGGCGCTGATGGACAGCTGTGTGGGCAGTTGTGTGGACGAACATCTAAATCTGTTGCCCAGTATGACTCGCAGACTGAAGGACAGCCTGAACTCTATACCTCAGTGAAGGAAACCCTTTTTGTGGACTCGTGAGTTTGCTCGATGGAGGGGTTTGCCGTTGTGGCATTTTGATGAATGGCCTGCGCTGATTTCTGTGTCCGTATTGTTTGTGGCTTTTGTACAGACAATAAATAATGTGATGAAAGCATCTTGCTCTTTTTTTGAATGTGGAATAACAATGGGTCATCTAGCAAAATGTAGGGTGAGTCTTATGAAAACTGTTAATCACAAAAAAGAAAAAAATACATGATAGAAAATAAAATATTCACAGTGATTATAATGTAAAATATTACTATCATAAATCTAAATTACAAAATAAATAAAAACAAACAAAAATAAATATGGTAATAGAAATAATTTCATGTATATATTATATTTTTATATTTTACTACATAAAATATATATTATTATATTAAGAATTTGTTATATTACACACCAGCCACTTTATTAGGTACACCTGTCCAACACCAAAGGCAAATTTCTAATCAGCCAATCACATGGAAGCAACTCAATGCATTTAGGCATGAAGACATGGTCAAGATGATCTGCTGCAGTTCAAATCCGAGCATCAGAATGGGGAAGAAAGGTGATTTAAGTGACTTTGAAGATGGTATGGTTGTTGATGCCAGAAGGGCTGGACTGAGTATTTTAGAAACTGCTGATCTACTGGGATTTTATTTCACAGCCATTCCTATGGTTTACAGAGAATGGTCCGAAAAAAAGAAAATATCCAGTGAGCTGCAGTTCTGTGGGCACAAATGCCTTGTTGATGCCAGAGGAGAATGGCCAGACTGGTTCGAGCTAATAGAAAGACAACAGTAACTCAAATAACCTCTCATTACCACCGAGGTATGTAGAAGAGCATCTCTGAATGCACAACGAATGGGCTACAGCAGCAGAAGACCACACTGGGTGCCACTCCTGTCAGCTAAGAACAGGAAACAGGCTACAATTCGCACAGGCTCATGAATCTCGTTTTTTGCTGCGACATTGGATTAGTACATATTGGGTCAGAATTTGCCATTATCAACATGAAAGCATGGATCAATGACTGTAAAAAATAGGATAACTTGTATTATCAGTTTATGCTGATGGTGTTGGTGTAACAGTGTGGGGGATATTTTCTTGGCACACTTTGAGCCCATTAGATCCAATTAAGCATCTTGTCAACGCCACAGCCTACCTGAGTATTGTTGCCGACCATGTCCATCCCTTTATGACCACAGTGTACTCATCCTCTGGTGGCTACTTCCAGCAGGATAACACACCATGTCATAAAGCATGAATCATTTTAGACTGGTTTCTTAACATGACAATGAGTTCACTCTACTCAAATGGCCTCCAAAGTTACCAGATCTCAATTCAACAGAGCACCTTTGGGATGTGGTGGAACGGGAGATTCGCATCATGGATGCGCAGCCGACAAATCTGCAGCAACTGCTTAATGCTATCATGTCAACATGGACCAAAATCTCTGAGGAATATTTCCAGTATCTTGTTGAATCTATGCCAGGGATGATTAAGGCAGTTCCGAAGTCAAAAGGGAGTCCAACCCGATACTAGTAAGGTGTACCTAATAAAATGGCCAGTGAGTATACAGTATATAAAAATATGAACACTGTATGTATTCTAAATATAATATATAATTATTTTAAAATAAAAAAAGACAATAATCTTGTTCAGACCAGACTTTTATTACTTGCACTGAAGTTTTTTACACTGCAATCTCAAAAAGTGAACAACTTTATCAGTGCTGTTTTAAAGTACTTTTTTGTTGTAAGAATCATACTGTAGTTTGGTCCAACAAGATCTACATTAAACCAAAGACACACAGTGTATAAATCTGGACAATCTGTACTGCTTCATTGGACACCGGTGGAAATAGCTTAATACAATGCCCTGTTGGTAAACCAACACATGCCAGTTAAACCTTCACTGTTCCTACATCAGCATGCATTGACAGACAACAACCACGTGTTTCACTGTAGCACCAATTTCAGATGATTGTTAACAGTACAAAAATCGATATATTCCGTCTTTTTCATTATTTATGTTAATTTAAAAACAATCTGGGAATGACTGACCAATGAACAAGCAGCCTAACATTATATATATGCATAAATACAGTATATGATACTTCCAAACAAATATAAACAAAAAGAAAAAAGTACAAGACTAAGAGCACTTCCTCTTAGCTCTGATGCTGATGTATATACATTAATGGTCAAAAGTTTGAAAAAAGCCTATTTTGGGTGACAAAAACTGCATTTATTTAATCATATACAGTAAAATCTGTAGAATTGTGAAATATTTCAATTACAACTGACTTTTTCTTATTTAAATTGTACTTTAAATGTGAAATACTTAAGTCTTCAGTCGTAGGATCCTTCAGAAATTAGCATGAAATAAAGATTTTCTGCCAGGAAACATTTATTATTATTATCGGTGTTAAAATGTTGGGCTGCTTCATATTTTTGTAAAAACTCATCCAGTACCATTCAAAAGTGATATTAAACTATTTGTTTTTGTTCACAGATAATTTACATTAACTTGGTCAACAGTATAAAACTAGAAAACTGTGAATGTTTTGAACATCTGCAATAATAAAAATCATTATTATTGATTGAGGACCATTAATAATAATAGAATAGTAGATCAGAATATAATGATTTTTGAAGAATCATGTGACACTGAAGACTCTGAATCTATATAACTGTAAACTACATCTAATAAGAAAACACTTATTCTAAACTAGAGCAAGATTTCAGAATTTTACAGTTGTTACTGTATTTTTGATCAAATAAATGCATCCTTGGTGAGCAGAATACGCTTATTTAAAAAATAAGTTTTGAAGCCCCAAACCTTTTGACCTGTAGCAAATTATTTAAAAGGCACCTGACTATTTACAAATGAAGGACACAAATAAAAAGACAGAAAAAATAGAATGTACATTAAGCTCTGAAAGTGCGATGAATGCCAAACAGTCAGGAAACAGTGCGGGCGCTGCTCTCTGGTTCGGCTGTTTCTCCTCTTCTCTCGCTGGCTGGTGAAGTGTACAGGAAGTTACAGCACACGTATAGAGGAAAAGACAAGAGTCGACTGTCCAGATTCATCACCACATATTCCTGCCGTTGTAAAACACAGCAGGTGAGGTCAAGACATAGAAATGGAATGAAGAGCTGTATTGGACATTACTGCGGAGGTTGTACCTGGTCTTTTTCGAGGGTTACCAGCTGATAGCCTGTTGAGCGACTGCAAACCACTTTTCCACTGCTGTCAAATGAAGCAAGGCGCAATCTAAAAAAAATCAATCATCATCATAAAAAAATAAATATTATACTATATTTAAATGGTTCCCACATTGTTAAATGTGAAATTAAAAACAATTGTAAAAATATAATAATAATAATAATAGGCTAATATATATATATATATATATATATATATATATATATATATATATATAAAATACATGATTAATCACGAACCCCCCAATGAATTGTATTCATTGTAAAGTTGTATTGTGAGTTGAGAACATTAATTATAAAGTAGAACAATTTAGCTCACTCCCTTTCAGGTTATGCGACCTTAATTGTTTTATTATGAAACTTTCCTTCTAAAAGCGCTTCCTTGGTCTTATTCATATTGCTTTGCACATTAAACACAAGCAGGGCGGGAGCAAGCTGAACTGGCGCTCTAAGCAAACGGCAATCATGCCGCCCTCAACCCGAAAGTGAAATAGAAAGTGACTGGTTCGCGGATAAAAGTGAGAACCGGGAGGGAGGGGGTGGGTGTCACAGATAAAAGTGAGGACAGGGGGGTTCGCTCACTATTCTGCCGCCCAAGGCGGCCGCCTAGGTCGCCTCTATGGACGCGCCGGCCCTGAACACACGTCGGCCACAACAGGAATTAAAAAAACTGCAACTGCGTAAAATTTTGTTAACGAGTTAAATATTTCAAATTAATCAAATGCGTTAACGCGAGTTAAATATTTCAAATTAATCAAATGCGTTAACGCGCTAATTTTGACAGCCCTAATATATATATATATATCTGCTACTCGTGCGATATATATATATTTATAACTAAAAATGCACTCACTGTAATATACTGCAATATATACACACACACACACATTCATCTATGTATGTATATTTTTGGTTTATCATGTAACTAAGTTAATGCAAATAAGTTCATGTATGATGAAATGGGAATGTAAATATTAGAGCTGCTATAGCTTCGTCACAATATAAATAAAACACTTTGTATTTATCATATTTTGGTAGTATTCATTGAATTAAACCTATAATGTTTAATTATTAAAAGAAACAATAATTGCTCTTAATAGTGAGAAATTGATATTTTTTTTACAGTGAACCATTTCAGCCAGAGCTTTTTTAATGAAGATGTGATCATTTTTTAACAAACTTTTTACAATTAAATAAATTTATAATACATTAGTAAATGTAAAGTAACTTAACTAAACTGTTTTAATTACTAATTATTACAACCTTCTTTTGTATGATCTGGATAACTGAATAAATAATATAGTAAGTTATTTGTAAAAATATATTACTATTAATTAATAACCTCGATTATTTAAGCTAGATTAAAAGTTTGACTTTTAGAAATACTTATACTTTTATTATTAGGAAACATGGACTACACAAACTTGAAGTATTACAAGCAAACATTATTATTACTATTTGACTAAAGTGGTGTACTGTCATATTTCTCTCATCACCTCTCATACCCTACATGACATTACACTGTATTAAACGTGTAATAAGTCATTGTGCATCATCTCACCGGTACGCTAGATGTCGTCGTGGCTGTAAGCTAACAGCTCCTCCACACGGCTGGCTCAGCGTGTTCCTCTTGAAGATTATAAAGCGGTTTGTGTAAGTCACCAGCAGGTCAAAACCATAATTAAACCCCGTCCATCGCCAACAATACTGTAAAAATAACCAAAAAACCCATCATGCATTTCATCCAATAGTTTAAAAACCAGCAGGAAAGCCAGAGTCCAACTCACATCTCCATCTTTGGTCAGTTTACGTCCGCAGCGCATACTGTTGAGCTCAAACTCCTCTTTATTGGCCTCTTGTGGTCTAAAAGGATCAGATTGGCTCATTTGCAATTCAAACACAGGTTTAATGTTTAGCAGGTCAGGGCGTTTAGATGTTTCCTCACCCGTTATCATTATCATGTTCAGTCCTCAGCATGGCGAACCACTGCTGCTTGTATACAGAGCTCAGCCACTCTGAAAAATGAAAGAAAGAAGAGGACGTCAAGTTAATATCTGCCTCACTAATCTCCTAACAAAAAAAATGGATCAAATTTATGATCACACTCTATAATATGGTTTCATTAGTTCATGTATTTACTAACATGAACTAATTATATATTTAATTACTAGGCCCACACGGAATCTGCGCACGCACTATTCTGCAGATTTTCAGCCCATCATTAATTCTGTTTATTTACTTGGGTAAATGTGTCTAAATCTATATTTATTCAGTTTTTAAATTAATTACAGTAATATTAATGACTAATATAAAAATATTCATCTGATTTATGTACAATGCAGTTTGTACAGTAATATTTTCTGTCTTTTAGTAGATTTGTATATGAGAGACTTGCTTTGTTTACCAAATAAAGTTGATCTAATTGGATTTGCATTTTAAACATTAAATAACAGTTAAAAAGATACCATTTTTTATTTCACATATTAAGGTTTTAGGCGACGCAGTGGCGCAGTAGGAAGTGCTGTCGCCTCACAGCAAGAAGGTTGCTGGTTCGAGCCTCGGCTGGGTCAGTTGGCATTTCTGTGAGGAGTTTGCATGTTTCTCCCTGCGTTCGCGTGCGTTTCCACCGGATGCTCCGGTTTCCCCCACAGTCCAAAGACATGCGGTACAGGTGAATTGGGTTGGCTAAATTGTCCGTAGTGTATGAGTGTGAATGAGTGTGTGTGGATGTTTCCCAGAGATGGGTTGCAGCTGGAAGGGCATCCGCTGCGTAAAAAGCGTGCTGGATAAGTTGGCGGTTCATTCCGCTGTGGTGGCCCCAGATTAAAAAAGGGACTAAGCCGAAAAAAAAAAATGAATGAATGAATATTAAGGTTTTAGTTATGATACTCCCAAAATAATTCTGCAGATTTTTACCAAAATTCTCAGCAGAAATGGCAAAAAATGTCAGCAGATTCCGTCTGGCCCTACTAATTACTAATACTCATACAGCATTTATTAATCATAGTTCAACATTTACTAATACATTATTAAAATCCAAATTGATACTAGTTAATCCACTGTGAGTTAATGTGAACTAACAATGATCAACTGTATTTTCATTACCTAACCCTAACTAATATGAACAAATACTGTAAGAAATGTGTTTTTCATAGTTTGTTCAAGTTAGTAAATGCAATAACTAATACAACCTTATTGTAACGCATTTACAAACTTTTTTAAACATCACGTTTCTATAATAAAAAAAGACCTAAAAATACATAAAAAAAGATTTAAAAGCATTAAGATTTACTTTTGATAGAAAAAAAAATCTACCATTTTGAAAGGATTCACATTTTAAAATGATTCCTTTAAAATTCTCCAGATAAAAGTCCTTGTCTGATGTTTTTAATAACATTAAAATATTATGGCATAACAAAAGTGTTTAACATTACAAAAGTGTGTTTAACAGCTTGTTTGATATTGCAATATTGACATTTTGGAGGAACTACACCTTTGAGTAAATGTCCACACAGTCTCGTGTGTCCAATAATACAGCTTTAAGACTTAGTTATTGCTTGATAATAATAGCAGGTTTGGCATGCTGTCCTGGGAGAGAACGCTGAGCTTGGAGATAACTGAGCCCCGGGCTCCGCCTGGTCAACGAGCATGTAAGGGAGTCTGAGATCAGGTAGTTCTCTAGAGCTACGAAGATAAGAGAGTAGTTTTAGACAGGCTACTTATAGTGAGTTTGGATTAATCTGATTGACTTACTAATGATTACAGATGAGAGACCAGCAGCCCAATCAATTATATCACGTGCTCCTCTCGAAATTAGTTTGTGAAACGTCACATCTTGTGTAAACAACCTCATCATGTCTTGAGTTAAAAGAATAGATTTTCTTCCTACTAAAGGCTGATTTAAAAAAATCCCTTTCTGCTTGCCATTTGTTTAGATTATAGATTTTTATTATTGGCTTTAAATGTTTGTACGTGTTTGCAGACTATTTATGTATTAATGCCATATCAGCAGCATTGGCTTTATTCATGGCAACTCTTGTACTAAATATTCAATGTACAATTTATTATCATTACTGTTTCTTAATCGTTCATAGTACAATAAAATATACAAATAACAACACCACTGATGCATTTCATACAAGTTGTTTTAAATTTGATCAATAATAAACTGTAAAATTCCTCCAGGAGACAGCTTTTTAAACATTTCCCTATTTCCTGAATAAAAATTATCTCTAATATAATAAAAAAAATATACATTCTATAAAAATATTTTATCATCAAAATGTTTTTACGCAAGTCACAAATAGCTTTATCTTATACATTCAGATAATAAAAGAAACACAATGTGGTTGCAGATTAAATATGTGTGTGTAAAACTAAACAAGATATTATCCATCAGGTTAGATATGAATAATTTAAACCCCTGGCCTAAGCCTCTCCTCTTAACCATCACTTTTACAACTAGGGCTGCACAATATATTGAAAGACTATCGCTTTAGTGAAAATATAGTATTTTTGTGATAACAACAATAGTATATTCAACATCCATATAGCAGAAAGAAGTGCAATCAGTTTAATTTAGTTCATGTGCTAAGCATTTATGTGTTGCGTGCATAGATTATCTAAATCTGACCAATCAGATGTGGCCTTACTGCCTTTATACCTGCCTCCCCTGTAGCTGCTAATATACTATTGCCTAGACCGGCCCAAAGATGATCCTACTACCTGAAAATTAATACCTTTAATTATTAATTAATAATATGAATAAAATGGTTGAATTAGAGACAAGAGAGGAAAATAAAATATTAATTATAATATTTAAATATAATGTAGAGTATAATCAATTAAAATAAATGGATGGATTAATGTGATTTCTGTGATTCTCACCAGGAGGTAGGATGTTGTCCCGTTCCAGCATGCGGGCCGAGGCCAGGTCATTAATTATGTACTGCAAGCGGATGTGTCTGAACACAGGGATGAAGGGCATCCCATCATCTGCGTTTAGAAATGGCTCCACTTCTCCAGCATCTGTGAATGAGGGTGACAATTAGGGGAAGATTACAGAGATATATTTATACGTGTATATATATATATATATATATATATATATATATATATATATATATACACACACATACACACATATATATACTGTATATATGAAACGTACCACTTCTTCTTTTACACAGCCAGGCGTCTGCATCCAGCAGAAGTTGTTTGATTGGACCGTCCCAAGATGGATTAAGCTGCAAGAACATCCACTGAAAAAAGAAAAGAAATGTAGTTTTATTATTCATAACAGACCTCTCAGTCACTACATATACATGATTGTCCATAAACAGACAAACTTTACACATGTTTGATGCATCAGGCTTCTTTTGTGCTATTAAGAACATATTCTTTGCCAACAAAAAAAAAAACAGGTTATGACTAAATAAAATTTTTAAAATAATAATGTGCAATAATCCATTCATGTCTACACTTGTTTCATTTTTCCAAAATCTATTTACAATATGGCTATACAATATATTGTTTATATATTGTTTATTGTACAATATATTGTTTATTGTTTGTCATCAGTATCGCAATGTGCAAACCTGCAATAGTCACAATGCAAAATCTACATTGCAAATTAGGATTATAATTAACCAGTACCCATAATCTAATAGAGATTGTAAGCCCTGTAAGACAAGTAGGCACAAGAAGTTATAAAGTTTAGCACTTTAATGATGATTGTGTTAGTTCATTTATAGAATGAAGGCTGTACAATGTTATTTTACATTAGATTGTTGTATTTCTATACCCCAATACTGTTAGACGTCAAACACACAAAATGCTGTTTATTAATTTTTTTTTTATCTATAGTTTTCATCTGTGCTTTAGTCAGTTTCTTGTATTCAGTATAATTTTGTATATTTTATGCAGATAGACTTCCCTATCAATCATCCATATCAACGTAAAATTATGAATTATTCCCATATGCAAGTCATCTTGTGAAATTATATTCATATCGCAATATATATCGCCAAAAAACAAAATATCGCAATTTTTAATAATCAAAGTATATATCTTAAAACATATATTTTTTAATTATATGCATGTATACTTCGAATGGGAATCATTTTTAAATCATAAAAAATGATTGAATTTTAGCATAGAATATATTTTAAATGTTATATTTTATTTAGATGACAAAATAATTAGATTATTTTTATTCTGGTAGGCATAATAAAACACAAATGTCTCATTAAATGCACCATAATACATTTTTTTAATGCATGAAATAAGCAAGCATGTTACTTAAATGATCTAAACATTTTGAAATATCACCAACAATGTGTAAGTTATTCTCGAATTGTTCCTTTATCAAAACAAAAAAAAAACAACAACACTTAAAAACATTTCTGCTTCTTTGGAGGCATCATATAAAAAACTACCAATTATAAACATCTGGCATAAAGAATTGTGTGACCCGAATTCTTCTACAAATGTTGATGATTTATGTTGGGACTCTATATGGACTAACTTAAACTTACCTCAAAGAACCTTAATCTTCAGCTAATTCATTACAAAATGATTCATAGAATTTACCTCACTCCTAGGAAACGTCACTTAATGAAACTAACATCATCTCCCAATTGCAATTTCTGCTCAGAGTATGTCATACGTACATACAAACTTATATTTTGGGAATGTCCTGAAGTAAATATCCTTTTGGATAATGTGTCCCACTGACCTTGAAGGACATACTGGAATCAGACATACCATGTTGTCCTAAGCTTTTCCTTTTACATAATGCTTCATCCTTTGACTTTTCTTTATTTCAGAAAAAAATATTATTTTCTGCTCTAACAGCAGCTAAAAAAATGTTAGCTTTACGTTGGCAGCCGCCACACTCCCTGGACCAGAAACACTGGGTGTATATGTTCTTGGACATCGCAAATATGGAACTGTCTGTAGCAAGGATGCATTAAGCTTCAATAAAAACTATTACTTCATGGATATGTGTAATAACTAAGATAAAAGATATGCTATTGTGATTTTTTTCTTGCATTTTATTTAACCTATGTGTAAAAGTCTAATGTATCAACCTTTGTAAAAAGTGTTCTTATAAGGAGTTAAATGCAGAGGTTTATTTACATATCATTTATTTATGTATTCTACCTTTTTTTTCTTTTTTTTCTTGCTTTGATTCATTTCTTTTTTGTTAATTATTTATTATTTTCGCCAGATGTGGGTGTGGTGGTGGTGGTGGTGGGGGGGGGGGGGGGGGGTTAATAATAGAAAATGCAGTTGATTGGTATCATTGTCTATAACTATGTATGCAAGATTATTTTCAACTGTTCAATAAAAATTTGATCACAAAAAAATAAACATTTATGCTTCTGAAATAGCATTAAAAATCTATGAACATGAATCAGGTTATATTCAAATGCTTTTCTTAATGAATGTATTATAATCGCAACATCACGTCTCTTACCTTCTTCAGTGCCGTGTAAACATCCATCTCCACTTGCATTACAAACAGATCCGAGGACTGAATGAGTTGCTCCATAATTTCTCCCCTACACACAGAAGTTCAATGAGATCAACCATTTCCAAACACCAGATCCTTCATATGAGGTCAGAGATAAATGTATGCATTGGTACTGTACCCGAGCTCCTTCATAAGCTCCACATTCTGATGCGTCATCAGGTTATTAAGGAGCCACTCTAAACATCTGCAATATGCCACAGCTTCAGTAAAACGTAAAGTGTGTTAGAGAATAATGAAACTCAAAAAAAAAAAAAAAGATTACTGACTTCTTCATGACGGAGTCCAAGCCGTACATAGTGGCCGAGTTATAATAGCTGCACACGGTCTTCACATTCACGTTCTCCTTCATGGTCTCTCCGCACTGCTGGATCAGGCCATCCTGAGAAACACAGCAGAATAATAAATATAATCAAACTAAAAACACAATTTACATTAGTAATTACAGCAAAGAAATAATGGCTAAAAGTAAATTGGGTGGCTATCAGGGTGTTGTTATAAGGTTGCTAAGATGCTATAATTTCAAGTGTACCACATAGTGCTTTGAAATGTGCCTTTTTGTTTGATGTGTGCAGCAATTTGAACTGAAACATGACAGGACGAGGAGTAGAGTAGCTCCGCGCCTTTTAAAAAACAGCCAATGGCCTTTTGATATTATCACATTTCTGCCAATAAGAGTAGCCAATGGCTTTAGAGATATATAAAAATACACCTGAATTCAATATTATGCAGTAAAAGTGCTGCGTAATATAACATAATAGTTTTAATAACTGATTTCTAATAAGTCATTTCTTTTCTCTTTGCTATGATAGCATTAAATACAAACCCGATTTAAAAAAGGTGGGACACTGTACAAATTGTGAATAAACTCTGAATGCAATGATGTGGAAGTTCCAAATCTCAATATTTTATTCAGTATAGCACATAGAAGACACGTCAAATGTTTAAACTGTGAAAATGTATCATTTTAAGAGAAAAATAAGTTGATTTTATATTTCATGGCATCAACATATTTTTCAAAAGTTGAGAAAAAAAAACATGTTTACCACTGTCAGGCATCTCCTGTTCTTTTTACAACAGTCTGCAAATGTCTGGGGACTGAAGAGACAAGTTGCTCAAGTTTAAGAATAGGAATGTTCTTCCATTCTTGTCTAATACAAGCTTTAAGGTGCTCAACTGTCTTAGGTCTTCTTTGCCGCATCTTCTT
Source organism: Danio tinwini (assembly GCA_903798205.1). Lineage (NCBI taxonomy): Eukaryota > Metazoa > Chordata > Actinopteri > Cypriniformes > Danionidae > Danio > Danio tinwini. The sequence continues at coordinate 3,981,844 of CAIGQZ010001492.1, read as the reverse complement.
CTTTATGATGTGCCAAATGTTTTCTATAGGTGAAAGATCTGGACTGCAGGCTGGCCATTTCAGTACCTGGATCCTTTTACGCATCCATGATGTTGTAATTAATGTAGTATGTGGTCTGGCATTGTCATGTTGGAAAATGCAAGGTCTTTCCTGAAAGAAACGACGTCTGAATGGAAGAATATGTTGTTCTAGAACTTGGATATACCTTTCAGCATTGATGGTGCCTTTCCAGATGTGTAAGCTGCCCATGCCACATGCACTCATACAACCCTATACCATCAGAAATGCAGGCTTCTGAACCGAGCATTGAATCTTTGGATGATATTATGCACTGTTGATGGTGACAACTTCAAACTCTTTGCAATTTTTCAGTGAGAAACTCTTTTCTGATATTGTTGCACTATTTTTTGGCGCAGCACAGGGGAAATTGGTGATCCTCTGCCCATCCTGACCTCTAAGAGACTCTGCCACTCTGAGAGGCTGTTTTTATACCCAATCATGTTGCCAATTGACCTAATAAGTGGAAAATTGGTCCTCCAGCTGTTTCTAATATGTATATTTGACTTCTCTAGCCTGTTATTGCTACCTGTCCCAACTTTTTTGAAATGTGTAGCTGTCTTGAAATCCAAAATGAGCCAACATGTGGCCTGAAAAATTTCTCACTTTCAGCATGTGATATGTTATCTATATTCTATTGTAAATAATATATAAGTTTATGAGATTTGAAAATTATTGCATTCCTTTTTTATTCACAATTTGTACAGTGTCCTAACTTTGGAATCGTGTTTGTAATATTTTACTAGTTATTTTGAAAGATATTGGTATTGAGCTTAAAGTGAAATTTTAAGGCTTAACTTAAGTGAACTAGACACGTTCAGTTGTGGCTCGTTTCCACTGAGTGGTACAGTACGGTACGGTTCGGGTCGGTATGGGTCACCTTTATCAGGCTTGCGTTTCCACTACAAAGGGTACCCTTGTGGTGGGCGTTGTGTACTACAGAGAGTTTCAGTCGACGTCATTCTCGCTCAAATAAATGTCTACAGTAAAGCTGTACAGTTCATTCACATTATATGAGAAGCTCTTCTAACAAAACAGATGCTTTAAACATATTTATACTTGTTTAGAAATGTTTATTACTAACATTTCTATGAACATGATTTGATTATAACTGCAGATCAATGACAGTGTGACAGTGTTACAGCCTACTGTAACGTCTGCAATTATATAAAATAAATAAATAAATGCAACATATATGAACACATACAGACCCTTACAGTCTCCGATATGTTACCAATTACAGATAAACTACACACAGCATACATTAAGTCCTTATCTGAGTTCAAAAACAACACGCAACATATACAGTAGCCCACAGTCAGAGTTAACCTCTCATCTGTATCTTTAATCTTCACCAGCACATGTAGCCTCTGTTAGAGAGTAATTCCGCCATTCCGAGTTCATAATAGTCCAAAAGGTGATGATAAACATGGCAGTTTGTTCATGATTTGTTCATGGCAGATTGTTCAGGTTGCTGAAACTATTTGCTTCTGTGTTTTGTTGGGCTTCTCCTTTTTTCCGCGCTTCACTCTCGTGTTTGTCCTTTTCTTTCTGAATGGATCAGATGTCGAAGACGCTTCATTAATCACACACGTTATTATCATCAGCTCAAGAAGTTTGTTATATCAAATCTAGACGCGACCGCGAGCTCCCTGGACAAAGCGAAAACCGCTCGCACTTTTAGACGGCCTCATAAAACAACAACAGGACATGGTAGATTCTTGGCTTTGTGGCTGTTCATCAAGACAACGACAAGGTTTGTTTTGAGCCCGGGTCATCCATGTATCGTTATTATATGCATATAGTTGTCTCGGCTGTGCATTTAAAAACATGGTGGCTCCATTGTTTTGATTCTGGCTAGCTCCACGAGATCGTGACTTATCTCTGTAAACCAATCAGCGTTCAGCTGCGTGTGTAGCTCCACCTTTTGGTACCCTTTCTCGTCTTAGGTACCCTTTCGAAAGGGTGCCAAAAAAGTGGTACGGTACAGTTCGGTACGCTTTTGACAGTGGAAACGCCTATAAAAGCATACCGAACCGAACCGTACCGTACCACTCAGTGGAAACGGGCCATAAATTACGAAAGTCACTGGATAAGAGTGGTTTGTTTTGTAGCCAATTGAAAAAATAAAAACATTTCCAAAGGGGGCTAATATAATTGAATTTATTAAAATTGAATTCCAGCTAAATAAAAAAAAACTAAAAAAAAAACAAGCCATTCTTTAGAAGAAAAAAACATTATATAGGAAATATTGTGAAAATGTCCTTGCTCTGTTAAACATCTGGGAAATATTTAAAAAATAAATTCAAATATCAACATCATTTGGCATCCCCTTAAAATTTGTAAGCACCAAAACAAACATGCCCATAACCCAACAAAGGGTTTTGCATTGCACAAAAGCAAGAAAAGGGATTGAGCTGGTATTTTAACCTTGAATCAATTGCATGAATGTAGACTAAATTAAGCTGCCACAGAGATGTATTCTTTGCAGCTAGCCTGCTCCAGAGCCATGAACAATAATTTTAATTAATATTATAAAGACAATGCAAGATTTAGTTTACACTGCTTAAAAAACGTAAACGAAAAAAAGTTACTGTGGCTATTTATTCAGTTGCATAGATAAATGCTACATCTTCATATAACCAAAAATAGTAATGATGCCATATTTAACACCAATACTCACCAACTGAAGCATGCAAGCAGCAGCAAGAATATTAACAACTCGACTCGGTTTGATCAGAACATCATCCCTGTAGAGTGACCCAAAAACCACTTGAAGGGCTGCAGATGGAGAAGAAAACAAGATCAGGATATGACTGTTTCGTGCAGAACTGTAACACCCAATAGTTAGAAATAGCTAAATTTTCTCCCCTGAATTTCCAGTACTGCTCTGCTGTTTCCATTATGCAGCGCTCAACTAAACATACAAAACAGACTAAAACAAACATTTTTAGGCTAGTCGCTCAGTCTAAATACACTAGTCAACGGCTGGGTTTGCATCACACGGTGTTAATGCCGTATTATGAAGTATCATATGAGAAACGATTCATGGATATGCCAAAATTTTATTAAACCAGATTTACTAAAACTAACACTGAAACTAAATATATAGAAATGTGTTCACAAAATAAAAATCATTAATGAAATTAAATAAAAACCAATCTGAAATTAGGAGAACTTTGAAATAGCATTAAATTTAAAAATGCTTTCTTCAAAAAGATTGAACCATGTCCTTTAGTGGCACTGTTTGGACTCAATCCTACAAATGTATTGCTGTCATCTTTGCAATCAAATGTATTAGCCTTTTGCTTAATAATTGCTAAAAGAATTATACTATTGAATTGGAAAAACCCTTCTCCGCCCAACTACTTTCATTGGATGTATGACCTATTGCAGTTCATTCAAATAGAGAAAATTAGATATACAATTAATGGCAAAACAGAGGATTTCTATACAGCTTGGCAAGCTTTTCTGTTGTATTTTAAAAAATAGTTTTATATATATCCCGTCTTGCATATCTAACCCTGTCTGTATCTGTCTCTTTTTTTTCTTTTTTTTCTCACTTTTGAATTATACAAACTCGTCTAAGAGGGTATTGGGAAAACAAATTGTGTGAAATCTTACATTTAACTGTAATGGCTTACTTAGGTGTCATTTGTTAATTTATTATTACTAATATGATTATATGTATATGTACGTTTTTTTTTATTTAAATTTTTTTTGTTATTGTTTGGTTTATTTGTTTTCTTTTTTGTTGTTGTTGTTTACTTCATTTTTATCTTAATATGGTTCAAAGAGTAAGGAATGTGTTACCATCCAGTATTTTTTTTTTCAACATTGTGAAAATAATGTATTATGGTTTTTCTTTCCCTCACTTGTAATACCCCTCTGATTGAGAATTGTCAATAAAAAGAGTCCAACTAAATTTAAAAACGCAAACTATAGTATCCTTGGACTGCACTTTCAATAAAACGGACAGGTTTATATTCTAATTTACAGAGGCAAATTATCTGCTGGTGCGCATTAGATTCAGACCTTAAATTTCCTTTAACGTTCTGTTACTTCATAAGCAAAACAAATTGGTCCCACAACATTGAAGACATTAAAGGTGTTAAAAAACAAAAACAACAACTTAAATTTGTTCACTATCAAAAATGCATTTCCAGAATCCTCACCCTCAGTGTCAATATTCTGGTCTGGAATCTCAAGTTCAATAACCATCATGTTGGACTCCTTCCAGGATCCACTGAACATGCTGGAGAAATAGCCTGACTGTTTTGAAACAGGAAAACGACAGAGATATTTGAATCAAACAGAAAAAAATGCTTCCCGTGTATGCACAGCATTACTAGCTGATCTGAACTGAACCAACCTGACAGAGGTAAATTTTATGAAGGTTCCACTCCTGCCCCAAAGCACGGATCTGGATGTCGCTGTTCTCTCCATTCAGAAATAGCGTCTGGTAGATGTACTTAGAGGTGCTTTTTAGCTTCTTCCTGTTACCAGAAGAAAAGAAAAAAAACAGACCAAAAAAAAAAAAGAAGCATGAGTAATATCTATTACATAAAAGAAAACCTTTACAGTTTGGAGACTGTAAGGTATGGCCTTATTAAATTGATCAAAAGTGGCAGTAATAACACTTATAATATTCATATTTCAAATGAATGCGGTTTTAATATTAAAATGTTAAAAAAGGTCTTGGATAAACTATCCATTATACATATACTGGATATCCCACACACACACACACACACACACACAAAAAAAATAATAAAAAATAATAATAATAATATATATATAGCATGTTGTAATTTGTTTTATTATTAATTTGGAGTTTTTACTGGGAGTTTTTAAAAGCCTCAGGAATCTTTTGCAGGTGTTTAGAGTTAATTAGTTGATTCAGATGATTAGGTTAATAGCTCGTTTAGAGAACCTTTTCATGATATGCAAATTTTTTGAGATAGGAATTTTGGGTTTTCATGAGCTGTATGCCAAAATTATCGATATTAAAACAATAAAAGGCTTAAACTACTTCAGTTGTGTGTAATGAATCTAAAATATATGAAAGTCTAATGTTTATCAGTACATTGCTAATTTTTTGAGAAGGACCTGTATTTGGGATCATCATCTTGCTGAACTGTCCACCCTGGTTTCATCATCATCTAAGATGTAAAAGTTGGGAATAAAGCTGCTAATATTCAACTACACTAACAAAGGGCAGGGCTGCTGAATAACTACTGAGAGATTTCCATCTCAGGGCTTTCCATGCCTTTTTACATCTCCCTTTCTTCATATGTTAAATCTTTCTTTTCTGTGTCAATTCATTTTATTACACATAACTTTATTTCTGAAGTAATTCATTTTCCAAAGAAACTGTGACATGTTCAGTACTTATTTTACCTGCTGTAATGGATTTTGTACTAAATCTAAGGGAAGACAAGGAAGTGAGGGCAAGGTTGTGGTCTTAGTTAAAATATGTAGGAGTCAAAAAAAAAAGTCTCTGTTCTTCAAATAGCTGTTGGGCATTCAGTGAGAGAAGAGCCTAATAAAAGAAGACTGCATTTTCCAGACAGCAAAATCTGATGATGGCGTTAGATATAGGCTTCAACTCCACATCTAACACTACTGCTGTGGGATCAGAGAAGATCGCTCCTGCTGTAGTTCTCGGTTTATGTTGTTTGGTGGGTTTGCCAAGCAACATTACTGTAATCATCAGCATTGCTCGTGAGTGGAACAAAAATCTGAGTTTCACCTTGAAGTTAATGCTCAACCTGGCGGTCTCTGACACTCTGACTCTTTCCTTGGCTCCTTTCGTGCTGTATGGGATACGCTTTGGATGGAAACTTGGCCTGTGGTTTTGTAAGATCCTCTTCTTTTTGGGTAAATGGAGTCTGTTTGTCGGTGTCCTGACGGTCACATCTATGAGTGTTCACCGCTATCACAATGTCATCAAGTCTAGGGTCGCTAACAGGATGATTCTGCATAGAATGGAGCGACGGCAAAGACACATTCAGCTGATCTGCATCGCGGTTCTCGCCTTTGCTTTCGCTCTACCATTACTTTTCACTCGCGGACTCAATGACAACAATGGATTTCAAAGATGTCAGAGGACAATCCCCTCATCCTCTGTCGAAGTAACTTTACTGTTTCTTGACATCCTGCTGGGGTTTGTCATCCCATTTTTGATTATGTTGACATGTTATCTCTGGATGCATAAAGGTTTGAGTCAAAACTCAAAAGGTTTAACTACAGCTCAGAGAAAACAGGGGACAAAAGTAAGGACTTACAAGAAGAGACTTGTGGTCAGTGTCGTTGTGGCTTTCTTTCTGTTTTGGACTCCTGTGCATGTTATCAACATGATTGATATAGTTACTGCTCTGACTGAAGCATCTCATCCACATGTTCATTCCCAATTGAAATCCTTCCGTCGATATTATGGTGATACCAGCAAGACTCTGGCTTTGCTTAACTGCTGCCTGGATCCTTTCCTCTATGTTTTCTTATCAAAGAACATCATAAAGTGTACCAAGTAGCACCTCCAACTATTCCATTAACAAATATTTGCTAAACAAGTTTTTATTTTTGTTAAATTAATGCAATTCTACAATCTATGATCTGCCAAAAAAATTTCTGTAGAAATAAAACTTGATTCAATGAAAAAAGCTTACAATTGAAATAGTTTTTTTTCCATGTTATTGTAACTGCATCTCACACTACTATTGTAAGACAACAGGAATATAAATGTATTAAATAAATACAGGTTTGAATTCTGACAGCTACAGTATTATTATTTTTATTGTATATTATTTTAATGGGAAATGGGAAAGAGAACTGTGCATGGTGGTTTGACCATTTAGTTTCAGAAAATGCGTGTGACTGGAACAATGATCAGTTTGCCAGTACTGGGCTGGTCCCCTTTTTGCCTTATTTTCCCACACACTAATATAAAAGTACAGCTTTCAATGGGTGTAAAAGAAGATTTTTTTTTATTGTAAATTAAATATTGTAAATTGAAAATCATTAGCATACCACTTTAAAGGGCACCTAGGTTACCCCCTTTTTATAGACTTAATATACATCTTTTGTGTCTCCAGAATGTGTCTATAAAGTTTCAGCTCAAAACACTCATCAGATTTTTTTATTATACCTTTCATAAGTTTCTATTTTATAGCTCTGAGCAGCAGGTAGTTTTTGTGTACTGTGCCTTTAAGGCTCGTCCTTCACGCCCACCGTTTCCACATGCCTGTGAGTGTGCCTTAATCTCCTCCCTCGGCTGCTTCAGACAACAGACAGACACGAAGGAAGATCTCGCATAACGTTTGTGAGAAATTGCACACACACACACACATACATACAGCACGTGTTTAGCGTTGCACTGTTTTTGCACGCAAATGTGACAGGATACAGGTTAATATCCACTGCTGTATGGATATCTGTTATGTTAATGTACAAAATTAACCTGATTTAACATCCACAAACCGGGATTGAATCGTCTTCTTTTAAAATTGTTCTGACATGCGGCTGTGGTGATGAAATAAAGCTGAAGTAAATGGCTGTAATTTATTACACATGCACTCTTTTAAAACAGTTTAAACTTGTCAAACTCACTCTTGATCATATTTGATGATGATCCTAGCAAACTGAACAGACATTTTATTCCCGGCTGCTTTGCGCACTTCCTGTCTTGTTAATATGATTATATACGTTACTACAGAGACATGTTAATACGCAGCTGTCAATCAATTCGGTGGGCGGGGGGACCGCACTCCTAAATCAAGTTGCGGTCGGTCTGAAAACCGCTCTAATTGGTCCACCGTTTTTATGTTGTTAAACTGAAAAAGAAGCACTGGGTGAGTTTATATCACTCCAATATGACGGTCTATACACCATACCTACACATATGTCTGTAAAAACAGCTTGAAGAGTACATTTTTCACCATAGGTGCCCTTTAAGTAATTTTTATATGTTTCGCAAAATATCATATTTTATTACATTATATTACAGAAAAACTCATTTAAACATGAACATTGTGTAGTTATCCTGGTTATAATATTGAATTTAATTTACTTTTTTAATTAAAATTTTTGTTTATACATAAAAGCAATTTACAAACACATAACTTAACATTCCCTGACAGCAGCAGTGACTCAAAAAAATAACATAATAAATTACTTTTTTGAAAAGAGCCATTTATATTTGTTAGTGGCTATAAAACATTTTAATTTAATACAAATATCTAACATTTAAAGGGTTGGATGTATATACTTTTAGCTGAAGAGAATGCATAAATTAATCAAAAGTGACAGGCAATGATAGAGTTAGATATGGTTTCATATTATAATAAATGTTGCTTATTTTTTTTTAAATATTGAAGTTTCTTCATCATATAGTTTCTGATAATAATCAGAGATGTTTCTTGAGAATCAAATTAACATATCAGAAATTTTCTAAGCAACACTGAACACTGGAGTACTGCAGAAAATTCAGCTTTGTCATCACAAAAATACATTGCTATCCAAAATATACTCATATAAAATAAACAATAATCTTTAATTGTAATAATATTTTATAATTTCATTATATTTTCAATTAAATGAGTGCAGTTTTTACTGAGCAAAAGGAACTTCTTCTGTCAAGCCCCCTAACATTTCACTAAGCCCAAACATAGTGTCTGTTCTCTGACCTGCGTGGCGTGTCTAGCTGGCTGTCCTCTTCTTCCGGCTCACTGTCACACTCACAACGTGAGCTGCGTTTCCTCTTCCTGCACTCACAGCTGTGTCTGTTTCCAGCACACTGCCGCTCCACAGTCTCCTCGGGGCCCCGGGGGGAGGACTGAAAGCGGCTCCCAAGTGAACCCATAATTATTCAGCCTACAAAAACAGACACTACCTATTTAGTCATGTTAGAAAACTGGTTAATAACACTGACATAGCAAAATAAAAGCATACCACCAGCAAAATTTATAAATCAGCGGTGAAGGAGATCACTTTAAACAGCTTAATTTATACAATCTAAAGTTAATTTGCCTAAATTATAGTTATTGTATAATATTCAAATTAGTCCTGTGAAGCTTCAGTCTGTTGATTTATTACAGGAACTTTGATGTTACATTACTGGGGTGACATCTTTTTTGTACCTGTCAGTTTTTGGATTTTTAATTATTGAGGGGACATAAAGAAAACATACAAAATATATTTTAAGTGTTTAATTGTAAGTCTTTTACTAAATTGAATTATAGAGTGACAAAAATATTTCTCAAAAAAAGACTATTAATAAAAACATTTAACTAGAATTGATCAAAACAATTGTTTAAAAAAAGTAATTTTGAACTTGCCTTCATCCAATATTTCGATTTTTGGCAAGCCAATGCAACTCTTCCTTTAATCAATCAAGAAGGGAAGTATAATGAGAACTATTACTTGTTTTTTTTCTACTATATTAATGTTTCTGCATATTCTTGTTTTTAAAGAGGTAATGTACAACCTTAGGTCTAATGGGTTAGTACAGAAACAGTACACTGATGTTACCCATTTAACTGACTGGCTTATAATAATTTCTTCATGTCGATGAGTCGGTCTTAGTGTTATATCATTTACCATAATTATCTAATAAATTTAATCAATCTAATTAATTTGAAAAGAAACTGTACATTAAAAGCCGAACAAACAGTAGCACACAGTCTGTTGTAAACACTCACCGCACGCGTCTGTTTCTCAAAATTCTGACCACACACCCTCAAATCTGCTCATCAACCGCTGTGAAAATGCATCATTGGTCGTATAACGAACACATACACTGACTGTTAATCGCTGTACAAGGAAATCGGCTGTCAAATGTGTAATAAATTGATCTGCAGTTTAAAACAAAAGCAGACACAAACAGAAGCTGTCTCTCCTCCACGTCACGATTGCCTGTGAGTTCAGCGGGCTCTGCGGGCGCTGCTGACACCTGCTGTCGCGGAGATGCAGCAATCAGCGTTTACTTTTGCCGAGAAAAAAAAAATATTTAAACAATTTAATTTATTCTTTTACAGTCTATGTTTAAACGTTTATGCTCACCCAAAATATAACTAATTTTACTGAAATCTTGCATCATGTCATTTTACATTCATTTATTCATTAATTTAATAATTCATTCGTTTATTTTTATTTCTGTTTCTTTCCTTCTTGATGTGTTTATTTAAGTGGTTATTTTAGGTTTTTCAACCTAAACTTTTAACATATTACAGTCAAATTTTCTGAAATGACGTATCGCAAAAAAATTATTTCACTGCAATCTTGTTTAATGCTATGCTACATTTATTTGTTTGTGTGTTGTGTTCATTTTAGTGGTTATCTGGTTGCTGGTAGGTCTCTGTTGATCGGTTACCGATTTGTGTGTGGGGGGTTACCTAAAATGAATTGTCTATTAATAGACAAAGACGCTAATGTTAATACAGGCTAGCAACTTGTTAAAACATGCGAGGAATAAGCTAATAACCTGTAATCATGACCTGTAATGAGCTCTATGCACAGCTAGAGTCCAATGATAAATGTCCGGTGAAAGCATAATATGTGACTATTTACAATTTCACAAGGTTGTTTTTACAGCATCGATGTTGTAATGTAATTACAATACATTCAGTTAAATAGACTTAAGCATTCATTTAGTTGTTCAAGCGTATAATGAGATAAAAACCCGTTGTAACCACTAGCGCCGTTGTAACAGGCGTTGTAAAGGCATGGCGGGGGAAATAGAATTTAAAGCAGTGATTCTTGTCCGATGAGACCCACTTCATATCGTATATCTAACAGGCAGTGAAGATTGCTGATTTTTAAAGAAATCCGATCTTAAACATGACAATTTTGTAATGGAAAGACCGGAAGCTTTTGGGCTGCTGAAAATTAAAAGTTTAATATTAATTAAATTTTAAAATGTAATGCTAGAAATTATCTTTAAAATTGCTGCTCCAATACATATACTAAAACCCACTCTAATGTTTACTGAAATGTACTAAAGCAATTGTTTAAAATGAGTTATGTATCTCTTTAAAAAGAAATTTGTTAATTTATAAACACTTATTATATTATTTTTCCTTATAATAACTTGGTTCAATTATTTATCTACACAGTAATTTTATTCATTCATTAATTAAAAATTTTACTTGTACATTTTGTTTAATAAGAAAATAAAGATAAATGTAAATATATAATGTAAGGCGTCATGTGTATAGATGTTTCCCATTGATGGGTTGCAGCTGGAAGAGCATCTGTTGTGTAAAACATATGCTGGATAAGTTGACAGTTCATTCCGCTGTGGCGACCCCAGATTAATAAAGGGACTAAGCTGAAAAGAAAATAAATGAATGAATAAATGTAATGTAAACATTCTGTAGAGAAAACATCTAACATGACTCTTTAAAAATACCAATTTAGTTTTTTTAAGACAGTTACATTTATTTTAAGATATATAAAGTTCATTACAGACCCTAAACGACCGGTATTCAGCTGCATATTTTCACTCACCCTAAAATAGAAATAAAAAAAATGTTGCAACAATAGACTGGTTGCAACCCACCAACAAACCATAGCCACTCTTGACTCCTGCTTGAACACTAGAGGCGCTGCTCTTTTCCATAACACATTGATGGGCGGGACTTAAGACAGAACCAGCCAATGAGCGGTCAGAAATCGTCGCAGTCCCCCTACCTTTCAGCGGACAGCCAACCCATTAGGGTGCTGCTTCTCCGTTGGACACGTACCTCAGTCTGCTGTGTTAAAGTCTACCTGTGTGTCTGATGTGACAATATTTCAGTCATTTTGTTACGTTTTCTAACGTTAGTGCTGACTGGTTTCATATCCTGCAACATGGAGCCAAAGGCGAGTGACGCGACCGCAGGTAAACACTGTATTACTATAGTAAAAGAGTGGCAATAAGAGATGGTATGGAAATAATACTAATACTATCATAATACGTTGCATACTAGGAATATACTTTTAATATACCTCTGATTATGTAAGGTTTACATGTCGTCCGAGTGCTTATGCGCATTAATTGTGAAAATGTATAATATAGTCTGGTTTGTTTAGTTTGTATCGAAAACAAAGCAAGTATTGATTGAAGTGTGATATGAAGTTGCTCATTTGCGCCTCAAGAGACTAAATGGGATTTTATTTACTTTTGTTTCAACATGTTTTTTCTTACAATTCTTTCAAGATACTGCAGATAAAAAGGGTAAAAACAAATTGGTAAAAAGTATCACCATACTTTCTTGGTTGATTGATTACATTAGGAATTGCAAAAAATAGCATTACAAGTTTCTTAAAATGTTAAATCATGAAATCTATGCAAATTTGCATACATTTCTAGCACAAAAAATCTGATGAAATCAGGTTCAATATTCTTGTTTAATTCCATATTAGAGTCAAGGGTTTTTACAGGAAGGATTTGGGGGATCTTTTTTTATCATCAGATCTTTTCATTAATTCAGAAAATACTGTGTACTAGAAAAAAAACTAATTTGTTTTGTTACATAATAACAATAATATAAATACAATAAAAGAAACACCAGGTTTTCATTCAAATTGACTGACTTTTATTGTATAAAAATCCCCCTCTGAAAAAATGATGTGTGCTTCGAAAAAACAGACTCCAAATTCAAAATTATGTAATATAAACTCAAATTAATAATAATTTGTAATACTTTAGTTCTTATTTAAAGAGACCTATTGAGAACTTTATTTTAAATCCAGTGTAACGCATTCCTAAAATAACGCTTATATATTTATTTTTTTATTCATCAGAAATATATACTGCAAATGAAAAGAGATCATAAAGTTTCATCATATTGCAGTTTTTGAGAAACAAATAAGGTATTAATGCATTTTAATGCTTCACTTCCGCAGGTGCTCCATATGTCGAACCATCTAAAGCCAAGAAAAGGAACAGTAAGGAGATCAAACAGTCGACTGTGGCACCATCCCAGCAGATCAGCACCATGAAGCGTCTCTTTGGCTTTGAGAAGGAAGACGTCTCATCATGGCATCGGTTAGTGTGTCTTCTCAATCGGCCCACTGATCCGGCCTCACTGGGCATTTTCCGTTTCTTATTTGGTGAGTCCTCGATATGACTTGACATATGAGATTATTATAAATGTAGTGATTCTGGATTGTCGTCAGGTGTTAATATGTGCTGTATTTTCTCACAGGTATGCTGATGGCTCTGGACATCACCCAGGAGCGAGGACTGAGTCATCTGGACTATAAGTATTTAGACGGGGCACCAGTGTGCCGCTTTCCCCTCTTTAACTTCCTGAAGCCGCTTCCCATGGACTGGATGTTCTTTGTGTATTTCATGATGTTCCTTGGTGAGTTTTGCCTCCTTTTTTTGTTAAAGGCAACAGTAATCATTTGTTCTAGTGGCCTTGATTATGGAAGTTATTGTTTCTTAGTCCCTTTATTAATCAGGGGTCGCCACAGCAGAATGAACTGCCAACATTTTAATTCACACACATGTAATGGACAATTTAGCTTACCCGATTCACCTATACACTGTCTTTGGTCACTGTCCAACTGACTCAGCCGAGGCTCGAACCAGCAACCTTCATGCTGTGAGGCGATCATGCTACCCACTGCGCCACTGTGACACCCTAGCGTAAATAATAAATAGTGTAATAGTAAAAGAAAACTATTAATTACATTTCTATTATTTGTTATATTATTTTCAAAATGCAACCACCCAGAACACACAAGTAACCACTTAACATGATAGTGGTTTTGTTTTTTAAATGATAAATTGTGTATATTTATTATTGTTGTTACACTAACATTTTATTTATTTATTTATTTAAAACATGAGAATGTTCTATTTAAAAGCTGTAGTATGCAGTGTACCCATGTGTTGTTGTATTGGTTTTAAAGTATATTAAGTATTTAATAATGCGACAATACATTTTTTTTGGCTATGTATTATTTATTGGACAATATTAAGAGATTTAAAATTTATATCTTTATTTCTAAAATTATATCTTAATATGAAATTTATATTAGGTTATATTTACTCTCCTAGCACTCTCTAAAAAATTATTTAAAATAACCATAACTACGTATTTATTTATTTATTCATTCCTTCAATTATTTTCGGCTTAGTCCCTTTATTAATCAGGGGTCGCCACAGCGGAATGAACCGCCAACTTATCCAGCATATGTTTTACGCAGCGGATGCCCTTCCAGCTGCAAACCATCACTGGGAAACACCTATACTCATTTACACACATACACTACGGACAATTTAGCTTAATCAATTCACCTATAGCACATATCTTTGGACTTGTGGGGGAAACCGGAGCACTGGGAGGAAACCCACGCGAACATGAAGAGAACATGCAAAAACCACAGAGAAATGCCAACTGACCCACCGACCTTGCTGTGAGGCAACAGTGCTACCCACTGCACCACTGTGCCGCCACTATGTATTCTAAATTAATTAATTAATTGTATTCACAAACAATATTATAGTTCCTTAGTTCTCCTGTAGCAGATTAATTAGTGTTTTTCATTTGTTTAGACAAAAGCATACAATTTTCATATTGGCTATTATTTAGTTACTGCCATAACATGAAAATAATTAGCAGGTTGGGCAAGAATGGAGAAAATGAATAAGATTTTTCTTCATTTTACAGTAGGAAGGTTCAGCAGTCACTAAACTGACCGTCCACTTGCTTTTGTTTTTCAGGTGCTGTTGGAATCATGCTTGGCTGTTTTTATCGCTTTTCCTGTCTGATGTTTATATCCACTTACTGGTATGTTTTTTTCCTGGACAAAACAACTTGGAACAATCACTCTTATCTGTATGGACTCATTGGCTTCCAGCTCACACTCATGGACGCCAACAGATACTGGTAAAATCTGTCACCAAAATCTATTTTGCTCAAACATATAAGAATGCCATTGCATTACATGACAAAATAATAAAAATAAATAACTTATTTGGCCAAAATAGCACCTTATAATGAAACATTGTCTTAACACAGGTCAGTAGATGGACTCAGAAACCAGAGGAAGAGGAACGCTCATGTGCCTCTGTGGAACTACACTTTGCTGAGAACTCAGGTCAGTTTGTTTTTTTTAAATCAGGCTTATTAGATTAAATATTGATTTCTTAAATGTTAGAATTAAAATATTTATTATATTTATAAAAAAAATTATAAGCAAGAAATTACAATAGCTTTATTTTTAATTCCAATGAAATGTCATCAGTAGATTCAAAATAAAACTAAAATCACGTTTTACTCAAACAAATAAAAATAAATGATAAATCCAGAGCCTTTTCAAGTGGTCTCTTGATTTTCTTCATAGCTATAAATGAAATGATGACTAGAAGGCAAATGTCCATTGTCTTTGACAGATTTTCATAGTGTACTTCATCGCTGGGGTTAAGAAACTGGATGCTGATTGGGTGGAAGGATACTCTATGAAATACTTAGCTCACCATTGGTTATTTGACCCTTTCAAGTAAGTGCTTCACCCTCTGACAATATCTGCATCAGCACGACACTTGGATATTATGGAGTGTGGAGTGTTATGTTTGAATTCATTTTTCCTCCTGTTTCAGAGTGATCTTGCCTGTTGAAGTGGTCAGTCTTATGGTGGTCCATGGTGGAGGTCTGATCTTAGACCTCACAGCTGGCTATCTGCTTTTCTTTGATGTCACACGTCCCGTTGCCATCTTCTTCGTCTCCTATTTTCACTGCATGAATTCCCAGCTTTTTAGCATAGGTAAGAATAATGAACTCACAGCAAAGTAATTTTTGTATGTTCAATTATGGCCCGTTTCCACTGAGTGTTACGGTACAGTTTGGTTCGGTACGCCTTTATGGCCGTTTCCACTGTCAAAAAGCATACCAATCCGTACCCTACCCCTTTTGGCACACTTTCAAAAGGGTACCAAACACGAGAAGGGGTACCAAAAGGCGGAGCTAGATGCGCAGCTGAACGCTTTTGGTTTACAGAGATACGTCACGAGCTCACGCAACAAGCCAGAATGAGAACAAAGCCGCCGCCAGGGGCGTTGCTAGACATAAAGCTCTACTGGGGCACAGTTCCCCCTCCAAATAAATAAATAAAAATAAATAAGTTAATAAATAATAATAAAAAAAAAAAAATATATATATATATATATATATATATATATATATATATAT
>CAIGQZ010001492.1:3927788-3965206 GCA_903798205.1 Danio tinwini | reverse complement strand
AATGGCTACTGGTTTACAGTATTCTTCTGTAAGGAATCAGCTCTTTGGTTTAAATCACGTTTAAACTTTGGGGAATCGAATCTAAAGACTTGAACATGATTCACATAGAATTATTGAAGCTTACACTTAACCTACTCATTTGTCCAGCAAAAAGAATGGTTAGTGTAAAGCAATCCTGTATTATATTATTACGTGGCCAACAATAACAATATAAAAACAGTATCTAATTATTTAAAGAGCAACGTAGCAGTATCTGAAGCTGAGGCATTAACTTATAAAGCACACAACACACCAACACAAATCTTAAAACGAAACAAAAGTTTATTGCTACTTTACAACACAATGTACTAATCTACATAAAACATACACAAGCAGTTTGAGGAGAGTTGTGCCGGAGAGCGAGTAAGGATTCAACTTCTAGCATTTGCTAAGTTCTTAGCATTGCAACCTGAGAGAAACCATAAAAGCAGAGAATTTCGCTATTCTTTACTACTTAAATATCATTCGCACCACTTTCTGTTTTGATGGAATTTTTGTTTCCTTGACTGATCCAAAGAGAAATCCCGTCGAAGCTGATTGGTCAGCTTAGCAACTTCAGTGACATGCTGGAATTCCCTCGTCTGGGAAGAGTGGTTTCCTTACTTTCAGGGAAGCTTGGAGTCAGTTGCTAGGGATACAGATGTTGGACGAGGCGGTTTCAAGTTTCGGTTTAGTGAAGTCCTACCGGGAGCTTCGGCTCTCTGCGGAATTCTGTAGTTATGGCAGTGTTTCAGAGTTCTGATGAATTGACCCGATGGCTTGTTGTTGAAGCGGTTGCACAAGCAGATCGGGGGTCGAGCCGGCAGCAAGTGAAAGTTGCGGTTTGCTCTGTGATGCAACGAGGCTTCCGGAGAGGCGATGTAACGGCCAGCACGAGAAGAGCAACGTCCAGGCAGCGACGACGTTGACGAGCGGCAAAGATGACCAGCAAAGACGATGAAAAACTTTCATTGTTCAAAGTTTTATAGGTTTGGATATAGGCTGGGCCTACACAGGGATTGTCCAATCAGAGAAGCTGCAGGTTGGGAGTCACACCCCCATTCCCTCCTTTAGGAAAGACTGAGTCAGGACATCATGTGAGAATCATGCGTTACCTGCCTTTGATTGGAAGTTGTTAAAATAAAGTATCATAACATGCACACTTTTCATAGTATGGTTTCTTCATATAAACCAATGTATTTAAAACTTTCCTAGCTTTCAATCAATACCAAATATGAAATGTTTCACAAACGTTCTGTAGATTTCATGCAACAGCAACGGCTATAACTCATTACCTATCCATAACAGTTACGCTAAACACATGGAACATGTACACACAAAAACCTACAGAAACATAAAACAAACATAAATTACTCAAACACAGTTTATTTCCCTCGCAGACGCCATTTGCAGGCGTGAAACAACATGGGTTTGTTGAGTCCTCTCAAAAACCGGTTTGAGGGGGGGTCTTTGAGTGTAGCCTCTTTATTGTTTCGAGCTGTAAAGTTTGTTAGCATGGACGTGAGCAAGTGGTCCTGTGGATTAGCCTTTTGCTGCGTGCCTGTGGATTGCTTTGAAAATGAAATTAAAGCTCAGACAGGTAGGCACCATTTAATCTTTTAAGAATAATGTGGTGTGTGATTTGTTCAGTACTGGAAAGATCCGTTGACTCCCCACACTTCCATATATATATATATATATATATATATATTCTTTTGTGTTTAACAGAAGAAGGAAACTCAGGTTTGGACAAGTGGGGGATAAGTAAACAATGACAGAATTTTTGGGTGAACTATACTTTTTGTGATGATTTCAACACGTATATGATTATTTTCCAGTTTTCATTAACATGCAGTGGACTAGTATAGAGAATAATGAATCCTTTTTTTCATCTTTAATTGCTCAACATATAATTAGTGACATCCGAAAAAGATCTTCTATTTAGCAAAACTTGTTTTTAATCCACAATATTACTTATTTTAACACTAAACAAATTGAACTGCTTTTATATGCTTATGTTCTTTTGAAATTTCAATATGTGCAGGTTTTCACTCAGAGCCGGAGATGGAAAGATCATGGAGACATGTTAAAGCAGTACGCTACCTGCCTCAGTGAAAATCTGCCACGCTTCAACATCTCAGATCCAGAGATCTACTTTGACATTTGGGTGTCCATCAATGACCGCTTCCAGCAGAGGTTAATAAAGTCTATTGCAAGTTAAATTTACTCTGATTCTGGCATGCAAATGGAAACCCAAACAGCTGACATAGATGAAAAAAAAGAAATGTCTACAACAATGCTGTCTTCCTGTCCTTTAGGATATTTGACCCACGTGTCGACATCGTGAAAGCCGATTGGTCACCATTCAGACCCAATCCATGGCTTATGCCACTACTAATTGATCTTTCACCATGGAGAACTAAATTTGAGGAGATTGAAGGGTCTTTAGACAACCAGACTGAGGTGGTGTTCATTGCAGACTTTCCAGGTTTGAGTCTTTCTGCTTTTGTTTTTCTGGAATAAGCTGACCACACAGATACCCACTTATCACTGGTGTTGTGACATCTACAGGTCTGTTCCTGGAAAACTTTGTGAGTGAAGATCTTGGGAACACGAGCGTTCAGGTGCTGGCAGGTGAAGTGAATGTTGAAATAGTGGATGAGAAAAAGAACTACAGTTTACAACCTGGAGAAAAGATGCAGGTACAATTCTCTGATCCTAAATTATATACAACTGATTCTATGCTTTATCTATATTTGCATTCTTACCATTAGAAGCACAGTGAAGTTAAATCGAAGAAACAAATTCCGTGCGTTCCTGGCAAACACACTGCTTTTCTCTGCGCCGTTCCCACCATGGGACAGTAATTCGTCTCTGTTCTATTGTTTGCACTGACATTGACTTAGGCCATACTCACACTATGTACAGTTGCCTTGAACCGGGCCAAAGCATGCTTGTCTCCCCCCGACGGCCCGCACTCACATTACATTCCGGCCTGGGCGTGCTTACGTCATCGATGATGCACTGCTCAGTAAGCGCTCTCGCTCAGCACAGGAGATTTCTTTCGTTATATTGTTTAGGTCGTTTAATATGCAGTGACACGCAGTCAAATATTTCGCCGAACAGATCAGCCACTTTTGACACTCATAAACAATCATAAAGTCCTCGTGTTGCAGGAAATAGGAGGTTTGCTGAAGGCGCAGCTGACGTGCAGTGAGGGATTTGCATCTTTAATAATCTACAACAGTTTGCGTTCATTGAACAATACGAATGATTAATTAATCCATATCAAACAGTCCCTTAAAAGTCCTGTCTAGCTTTCAGTTTCAGGCTCAGGCATGCTTGCACTCACACTGTAAGCGTACTGCGCCTGAGCTTAAGTGAACCGCACTCAGGCCCACCTCTTCCAACCGGGCCAGGGCCGACCAACTGAACCGTGCCTGAGCCCGATTCAGAGCATTCACACTTCTCAAACGATCCGGGAAACGGGCCTGGGCACAGTTCGGATAGCATAGTATGAATAAGCCCTTATATATGCAATTTACTTGCAAAAATACCTAATTTGCCATTTGGTGAACCCAGCATAAAAGTGTCATTTATCTTTGCCTGTTGGTTTGGCGTGCCCTAAACATGTATCTCAGTGCATTTTTTGCGTTTTCACATGGACAGATTTATTATTTTTAAACAAAAGTGAGGAAAACTGCCTTAAAAAACAGCAATGATTGTAGCACAGTGTTTTTGTTGCAGCATATTGGCTATTTAAAAAAAATGCTGTTCCACAAGCATGATATAGCAATGAAGATTACATTTATTATTGCAAAAAACATATGCATTTTTTCTGCTTTTGATCTTCACTGTATTGAACTGATGTGCTGAATTTCACTTGTGTATGTTTAGATTCCAGCTGGTGAATACCATAAGGTGTACACTGTGTCTGAAGGACCATCATGTTACATGTACATCTATGTGAATACTACTGAGGCAGAGCTTCAAAAGAACTTCACCATGCTTTCTGAACTTCAGGAGAAAGTGCGCAATGGAACAGGTCAGTCACCTCTCGATAACGTGATTTAAAAAAAATCACCTTTCAGTCATTAATAATTATTTTAAAATGTTGAAATCTAGTTAAAACCAAGGGGCAACTTCCCGCACTCCCTCGTGAAGCAAATACAAAAGTAACTGAAACTGCAATTCATCGAAATTCCGCTAGTCCTGGCTCTATAACTGAGCAGATTTCTATTAAGCCCACTGAAAAAATGGCCAACTTTACAGCAGAAAAAAAGGTGTTTACAGCCTGGTACAAAGAACGATTTTGGTTCATATAGCTAATATTACCCTTCATGACAACTGTTAGAGGGGTGAATTTTTTTTATAACTCATCCGTTTCCTTTCAATTAAGTTTTATTAAGTCTGCATTAATTTACAGCGTAGGCACTTGATTGACAGCTAGGTCTCGCTGATCGCTGTCACTTCACCTCAGTTGATTTCGGCTGATTAGCCACTGAACTCAGCATATACATTGTGTTTTTGTTTTGTTTTATGTGGTTTAACACAGTCAATTGCCTTTTGGAATTGTTTCCTATAATTATCAGATGATAACACTTAATTGTGCTCACAAACGATTCATGTGGCCTCCATTTCCCAGGTGAGTGAAATTATATACTTGTATACCATCTCTATAAATGTATTTGTTTTACTTAAGATAGTTTATCATTTATATTTTTCTTTAGACCTGTAATGCACTCCAGAATCTGACAGTTTCATTAGCTGTAGGCTATAAATCATCTGAAATGTCATGCAGTGTTTCATTAACAGCCTTGCATTTACTAACACAGACTATATTTGAAGTATTTTGAAGTAATTCGTGTTTTCCTCCTGTAGAAAAACATCATAAGAACAATGCTTAGTGGCTCAATGTATTACAACAGTGTTTTTAAAAGACTAAACACTTTATTGATATAGTGTGTGACCAAGCACATGTGGTCAGAACAGCAAGCGAGTTGTAGGTAATGAAGAATTAAGCGTTTCTCCCATAGAAAAGTTTGTCTAAGCAAAATGCTAGCAGGCATTTGTAGCTCCGCCTCTTTGCCCTTGTTTGGTATCCCTCAGTCGGTGTGATGACGCGCGAACAAAATGGCGACGGTTGGCCATGCCTACTTGTAGCTTCATTTGCGTTCATCAGAACGTGTGACGTATGCGGATACTACGTCCATATCTTTTACAGTCTATGGTTGAAACTCTCCCTGCCTTTTGTAGTAAACTCTTTTCCTCCACTTTATTTGTACATTATAATCTAAGGTATATCAGTGGGGCTGAAAAATGTCTGTTGGTGTTTTCAGAAACAGAGCCTTTGCCTCCTGAGCTGCAGCCGCTCATCACTGGACTCGATGACCAGGACTCAGAAAACACTGTGATCGACCCAGTAGTGCGGATCTTCTTGAAGAGACAGAAACGCATGCAGGAGGTCAGGAAGAGACGAGAAGCTTCTATGCTCGAACGCTTCCAGAGATTTGCCTCAAAGAAATACTACTCCATTAGACGAGGGTATGTTGATGACCCCTTGTAAACGAGATCTTACCCTTTGAATAAATTAAAATTGAAATGAGCTGATTGAGATGCATCTACAGTCGTGGCAGTGTAAGTGAATGGTGTTATTGTGGTTCTTTAGGTTTTTGATGACAGCCATTGCTTTGCGTAATCTGGCGGTTGGTTTGCCACCGATTGAGCAACTGACAAGAGAAGTGGCCTACGCCAACCTGAAGGAGCCAGAGACTGAGAGGAGTCAGGATGAGCATCTGAAAGACGAGGTGGGCCATGGAGAGCTGTGATAAAACACACGGTTACTGAGCTGCTGGTGGTCCTGCAGCAAACCAGCAAATGCTTAAGTAGGTCAGTATTTTTGGAGCATTCCATGATTTTGCGAAAAATCAGTTTGTTGTTTACAAATAATTCCTTTTTTTAAAGCAAACAAATAAAGACCAAAAATTAAAATCTGACATCATCTACACTCATGTTGTTCCAAACTTAAATTTTTTAAATAAATTCTAATTTTTTCCTGTTCTTAGCATGTTCCTGTTATGTGGCTCCATAAGACGTGGAATATACTATAGTGCAGTGTTTCTCAACCATGTTCCTGGAGGACCACCAACACTGCATGTTTTGAATGTCTCCTTTGTCTGTCACACCCATTACAGCTTTTTCAGTGTCTGCTAATGAGCTGATGATCAGAATCAGGTGTGTTTGATTAAGGACACATGAAAAATGTGCAGTGCAGGTGGTCTTCCAGGAACGTGGTTGAGAAACACTGATGTGCACAAGATGTTTTGTTTTTTTAAGCTTGACAGCTATTATACTTCTAAAAGAGCAACAGGAACATTTATTTTTATCTTTCCTTTGCGTCTGATCGATACAGCTTTGGAACAACATGAAGGCCAGTAGATTATAAGTTTATATTTTAAAAGTAGTAATTTTGGATGAAACTGAATAACTATGAAATTGTTTCTGCCATGAAATAAAAATATAAAAAGGTAATTATAAATTTTAAGGAATAGTTCACCTTCCAAAAAAAACTTACTATTTGCTCAACCTTAAGTGGTTATAAACCTTTATGACTTTCTTTTTTCTGTTGAACACAAAAGAAGATATTTTGAAGAAAGTTAAAAACCTGTACCCATTAAAATCCATAGTAGGAAAAACAAATCCTGTGGATGTGAACGGTTACAGGTTTACAGCTTTCTTCAAAATAACTTCTTGTGTTTAACAGAAGAAAAACGCGTTTGGAACCAGTAAAGCGAGACTAGATAATGACAGAATTTTCATTTTTGGGTGAACTTAAAAAATACCAAAAATAAAAATGACATAATTTACACTCCTGTTGTTCCAAACTTGTTACATTTTTAAATACATCTGAAATGTTGTTCTGTTCTTAACATGTTCCTGTCATGTGGCTCCAAAAGATGTGGAATATATAACGGTAACAACGGTATATTTTTTCTGAAGTTTTGTTTTTTTTAAACTCGACAGTGTCTGTCTTTATTATGCTTCCAAAAGAGCAGAAGGAACTTTTTTTTTAAATCTCTCTTTAAGCATCCGATTGATGCCATCGAATTTTGGAACAACATGATGGCCAGTAGATTTTATATTTTACAGTATATATTTTAAATTGAATCATTGTGGATGAAACTAATTAACTATGGAATTTGGTTCCTGCTATGGAAAAAAATTATAAAAAAGTAATCATGACCTAATCTCAGTCAAAGTTTTAAGGGATAGTTCACCCAAATAGAAAACTC
This sequence comes from Danio tinwini, assembly GCA_903798205.1. Lineage (NCBI taxonomy): Eukaryota > Metazoa > Chordata > Actinopteri > Cypriniformes > Danionidae > Danio > Danio tinwini. The sequence goes on along the minus strand of CAIGQZ010001492.1, from coordinate 3,957,896 downwards.
ACTATTTGCTCACCCTCAAGTGGTTATAAACCTTTATGATTTTCTTCTGTTGAACACAAAAGAAGACATTTTGAAGAAAGTTGGAAACCTGTAACCATTTATAATAGGAAAAAACAAACCCTATGGAGGTCAATGGTTACAGCTTTCTTCAAAATATCTTCTGTAGTGTTCAACAGAAGAAAGAAAATAAAGCAGGTTTGGAACAAGTAAAGGGAGTGTAAATAATGACAGAATTTTTGGGTGAACTATCCTTTTAAAATGTTTGTTTTTAAAACAGTTTATATCCAATATTGTTAACTTTTCTTCTTTTATGAATCTAAATTAAAGTTAACTCTTAACTCTTTTTTTTTTTAAATTGAGTTCTTACAAGTGAGATATAAACTCTGGATTGTAAAAGTGTGAATTAAAAGCTAAAAATTACCTTTTTATATTTTTATTTTGTGTCTGCAGTAGTTTACCGTTTTCCCCCCTTTGGTTACTGAAACAATGTAAAGTCACTAAATTTACTTTGTTCTTTTTTATTATTTGAGAGCAGAAAAAAGTTTTAAACACTAGTCATTTGCTCTTTTCAAGTATTAGATAAAAAAACTTTGATTTGAAGCATATATTTTTTTTCTTCTAACAAAATAAGAGCTTTTATTTTACAATTCACCCAATTGTGCTTAAGGGATCCTGCCTCTGTATTGTCCTATCACAGGATTTATGCATTGAGTCTATCAAATGCACTTTTTCCCCACAAACACCCTTTAATTGGACAACATCTTGGCTGTAAAATGTGCCAAACATGGGCAGGTACCAAATTGTCTTCAATGCATAAGTTTCATTATGCTAAATAAATGCTGTTAATTAAATGCCTAAAATGTTTTATGCAACATCAACTCAACCTTCTCACGGCTTTTATACAGTATGCACACTGTGATTGTGAGATTGGAAATGCAGGAAAGTTGTTGTTTTTTTTGTCTCTGTGTCAATTTTTGGAATAAATAAAGTGCAGAAGCAGAGTATTTAACGAATGAATAAATGTGGTGTTTTATTGCTTTCAGTTTCAAAATGATATTCAGTCACGGCTGATCTTCTCATTCCCGTTAAAGTGCAAGAGACAATCCAAAGTGTCAACGTTAATACACATATAATGAAATGGCACATCATTCATACACAAAATGAAGACGTCTAAATGAAAACAAACACTTAAATACTCTAGAGCTGCTTGAAATGGTACATACAGGTCTTGTTTCAGTTTCCAGATAGGGTTATAACATTAAAACCACAGCTGTTAAGCGTATTAAACGGCATTATCTTTACACTACCACTCGCAGCAGTGTAAAATCTTTAAAACTAGTGTTTACGTGTGCTCTTACTACACAGTGAAGTTCCTAAAATATTAGGCTAACATTAGTCTAGAATCAACTGCATTTTGAAAGAAGATGATCCACTGAAATCACTTACAGTTTATCAGCGGAGAATGGAAACTTGAGTTAATCCATTAAAGAAATGAAGATAATATCATCCTTTACTCATGCAACCTGTAAAGCTTTCATCTTCTGAACATAAATGAAGATTAACCTATTTAGGCCACCGGCAACTATACAGTAGTTGCCAAAGTTCATAATTGCCATTTTCCTTTCATAAGACATTTTCTACATGTTGTCCATGTTTAATTTCTCAATGACATGCAAACAAGCAAATAAAAGATTAAGAAAAAAAATGAATTGATTAAATTCCTGTCACGTGAGGCTTTCAAATTCCTAGCCCTTATGCCAGGATGCAAAATGGAGACAAACCCTCCCAAACATGCAATTTTCATATTACTAAAAATAATTTTTTGCTCACAAATATATATCAGCATAATCATGAGGGTCTCTAGATTCATCCAAACAAAACAAATCTTTCAATAAATCTATAGTTTTTTTCTATACCTTGTCAAAAGTTTATGTGACAACTATAGTTGCCGGTGGACAAATGCATTGCAAGTACATAAATCATGGGACATTAAGGAATAATGTGTTAATAATTAAGTAATAAAAGTTATTGGTCTTGTTTAATGTTTTTTGTTTTCATAATACCTCATCTAAAAATTATTTAACACTTTAACTGATTTCTTTACTTTAAAGTAGACTTTTTTTATACATAATTTGATATGCAGTCAAATTAATCTTCCATTAGTCCCACTCCTGCAAAGAGAGTTAAAGTAACACTGGAGCAGAGTTAAAGTGCTGCAACAACTACAGCATCAGCAGCTTCACTTATTACTAACTAGTTTGACTATTTCTGTCATAGAGAGATTTACTAAAACTATACTCGTTTTGTTGGACATCACCATTGTGGAGAGCAGTATTTACTTTACTTGGGCTCTTTGAGTCATGATTTATGTATTTTTTTGACTGCTGTAATTATGCAGTGGGGGTTCATATACATTTTTTTCTAGTTTTAAACATTATAAATGTGTTTTGGAACATGAATTAATCTGTTGAAAGCAGTTGTTTTGAGTTAGAATGCCAAATGTTCTCCTCCTATGCAAATTTACAATGAAGGGTTCTTACAATATATTTGCCCACTGGCAACTATAGTTGCCGCATATTCAAATACGATTTTCTAGAAGAAAAAAAAAAACCTGGAGAAAATAAATGCAAAATTTGTTAATATAGGACACTATTAACAAGGCTACATGCATGAAACCATTTAGAAAAAAATTGGGCACAAATGGGTTAAACAAGCATACAAAAAATTCTCTCCCTCTATTGAAACTCAATTGTTTCCCAAACATTTTGAGAATCATAATGGATGTGACCCCAGTGGGTTGATATCATTTATGAATCGATGATTATGCTTTGTCTTTGCTAAAAGTACAAAAATAAATTTTCATTGACTGAATATCTTCACTTCCGTATAGATAACTGATACATTTCTGAGTGAAACTATGAAACCAAGTTTTTTTTTACATGAAATAAAACCTGTAAGTTTTCGTTTCTGTTAAAAGAATATCAAGGTTTTTTTTGTCTCAAAATTCCAACTATTAAAAGCACTAATTTCTATTTAAAATGTGACTTGTCAATCGAATTATTTAGTTTACAATTTTTTTTTTTTACAAGTTTACATCCCACAGTTGACTTTTTTCCTCTTAAGTTTGAGTTAATATCTTGTAATCTGCATATTTACATCTCAATTTGACTTAATCACAATTAAAGAGTTTTTCTCTATTTTAAACATCTCGTTACTGTTTTATATCACATAATTATGACATTTAAATCAACATTTTGAGTTTACATATAATAATTCGCAAGTTCTCATCTCACAGATTTGGATTTTGAGACAAAAAGTAACCTAAGGTTCTTGAATGTTGATATAATTATTTGATATTCATATATTATATTATATTATATTATATTATATTATATTATAAAATGAATCTGCTGTAAACCATGCAATGTTTTCGTGTTGTGTTGACACTCCCATTATACAACTCGACCAAGAAATGCTGCACTGTGTACAATGCCATGATCCTCTCACAAATGTGCATTAGATATCTATGCAGAAGTCAAGTTATTTGTTTTATTAATACTCAAAAGCATTCAGATTGCTTCAAAAAGTTGTTGTTAAACCACTGGAGTCAAATGTATTACTTTCATGCTTTTTTTCTGGATGGACAAAAACAGACTTTTAATGTTGGGACAGAAGATTCATCCAAATATTTTCATATATGTTAAGAAGATGATCAAACGTCTTATGGGTTTGAAATGGCATGAGGATAAATAGACTATTCAGAATTTTCTTTTTGAGTGAAGTAATGTTTAAAGTTACTTTTAACCTTTTATTTTCACAGTTTTAAGCAGCAGCGTGATATAAGACACACACACTGGATTTACACTGGTTCGGTTCATCCATTACTTCCCTTTTTGCTGTTTATAAGCAAAGGCTGGTAGTCGATAATGAAAACCTCAACAACGAAGAAAGAAAATAACGTTTATGCAATAATTCAATAACATAATGAGAATGTTCAAGGCTCTTCCAACACTTATAATTTAGCTCATCTGCAAAAACGCAGTCAGAGGAGATCAGACGTCTATCTGACCTCAATATATGACGAGGAGAGAAGTGCAAACGTATGCGGAGGTACTTCTGATATATTAAATGAGACCTTGATTTGATAAGTGATATGAATGTGTATGACAACTAAATCTAGATTTAACAAAGCAAAATCTCATGGAGTGTTGATACCAAACTGCACTCTTAAGGCTGCGATGAGTGAGTCTGTTAAACTGGTGGTTTGATTTAGTGTTGAATCCCTTTTTTAATCCATGATCTTGATGTGATGTTGTTTGTAGTGCTGAGATCTACCTCGGCTGGAAGTCTGGGTAAAATATTCCACGTATCACACCTTCGATAACCATATTGGAAAATGTATCTGTAAAAAAATGTTAAAACATTCATTAAATGTATTTTAAGAGGGGGAAAAAACATAGGCTTTGTTAATTCTAGGTTTGTTTATTATAATAGTTGAAATACTATTATAATAAAACCTATGCTATATAGTGGCCAATGAATAGTAATTAGACTGCTTTAAGTTTACAGGTCAGTTCAGTTCAGATGTAATAACCTGTGATTCAGTGAGTGAATGAGTCATCTGAGACTTTCAGTGAGATGTCTGACTTACTCTAAACAATACTTCCTGTGTTCAAGTCGCATTCACAAATCACTCACTCATTTCAAACATGAATTCAATACAAGTGTAATACAGGTTATATTTTGCCTGTTATAACATGTTAACTATTGATCTATAGTTTATATTTAAATGTAAAATTTTCATGTATTTATAAATTAACTTTAAGTAACACAACCTTAGGCATTACATAAATTAACAATAATTTAAGTAAAAAATATGTTTGTTGATTATTAGTTTAAAAAGTGTAAGACATTTTGAAGTATATTTATTTTTATATCCATGCATAACATTATTTTACATTTTTACAGGGGTTCTTTAGTGATTTTTACATTTTTATAAAACAAATCTGCAAAGTTATAAAGCAGCACACACACCTCACAGCTTTTTTTTTTTTTTTTTTTGTGGATGTGCACTTCCGATTTGTTCACTCAGATGCTGAGTTTAAACAAAGACTTGTGCAACACATGCAGATATTTTGTTTGTTGTTGCCAGAATATCAGATGTAATGAGCTGTGGCTCATTTGCATTTAAAGAGCCACATGAAAACTGTCAATTAAGGAACAATAATAAATTATCTGTGAAGTATTTTGAGCTGAAATGTCACAGACATGCACTCTGAAACTAATGTATTACATGTATATTATATTACCTGGATAATATGACCCCTTCAGTAAAATATTAGTCACAATTTACAGTAAGGTTTTATGAGTTATTGTATTTACTAACATGAACTAATTAAGAACAATAGTTGTATAGCATTTATTGATCATAGTTCAACATTCACTAATGCATTAGTAACATTCAAATTCATGCTTGTTAACATTAGTTAATGCACGCGAGTTAACAGTGAACAACTGTTTTCATTAGCTAACGTTAACTAACAAGAACAAATACTGTAATAAATGTATTGTTTATTCATGTTAGTAAATGCATTTAGTAAAAAAAAAGGGGGGGGGGGTTAAAGGGGGTTAAAAAAGTGTACCATTTGTGGCAGGAAGCAGATATGGGTCCCTCTGGTACAGAAGTGCTGGTTGGTGTGTCAGTTTACTGCAGGATTTAGAGAGGAAAGGTCAGAAAGAGAGAACAGAATGACTCACAAACTAGTCCAGTTTCTGATGACAGTGTTAAAACACAGACTGTGAAATTCATCACGTGGGTGGTGCCACTTCCCAGCCAGCACAATAACTTCTCAAAAACATTTTTATAAGAGCACTTCATACACTCTGTAGTTGTATTTTTGTCATTGTTCTGAGCAGATAAAGAGCAAACATACCTTGATTCCTCTGATTCAGTTTCAAATGATCTAAACAGGAAGAAAAACAATTACTTTAACCTTTTCCTTTTATAAGTCTGCTTTCTAAGACCCTTAGTTCAGACAATTACACTCTATAAAGGCTTACCCACAACTTTCAGTTTTTGGCAGTGATGGGAAATGGCGGATATTGAGGAAATCCAGGAATATCTTTGGAAGAACCTCATTTTCCATGATTATAGTCTAGGCACACAAATCAAATGCTTATTGCAGAACACATGAAAAGGCTGTGACTTTATTTGTTCTATATACAATATACATCAATACCTGAAGGTAGAGCTCTAGTCCCTGTCTCCTCTGCTCAAGAACCTTGGGAACCCAGTTCCTCACATGCTTTGATGGGATTTCTGGAGGTTTTATTATCTTTTTAAGCTATAAAAAAAGAAAAGAAAAAATATTGTCATAAACTGGCCAGACAGTGTCCCAAGAGTTTACACAAAAGGCAAGAATGTGCTTTCAAATGGAATTTCTAGACTTTGCCAAAACTACAAATTGCGTAAATGTTCTCTTTATCTGACACTTGAAGCCAAATATCCTCTTTTCACAGTATAAACAATCATGTGTCTTGATGTTCTGTATCAGCAGCATGCAATAGTCAACATTATTATTTCTGACCACATACAATAAATATAAAATACAAACTAACACAACATTTTGCTGAAAAGTTGTTTGCAGATTTTTCCTAAGGAACTAGATGAGAAACACTGGTTTTCTCAAATACGTGCTGTTACTCACATTCCAGAATTCCTCTGTGAAATATGCACAGTAATAATATATATTAGCACTTCACTGGAATGACCCAGAGAATCTCACTGGGTCAACACATCTGGTTTCGTGAATTACCAATGAACAATTTCTCAGTATATAATTTGCCAGCATCAACCCTAATGTAAATAAAAGATTTATATCCATTATTATTATTATTATATTACTTTAGATTAAATGCATCTAAAATGGAAACAGAAGCAGCCAAAGAAAAATAGCACTTTTTGTATTGTTTTGTACACTGTTAATAAAATAACATTGATTGTTCTGTGGTCTTTTAAAAGAAACAGCTTTTCATTTATTTTTGATTGGGACATAAATAAATACTGATCTGACTTAAGCTTTTATTTTTAGCCCTGGAGAACTTAATAATTTTACTAAATATGGTTTAACATTATTCCTCTTGAATTCAGTTCTCTATTAGACTTAAATATACACAAAAAACATATAGAGGAATTGCAGAGGATCCCCAATCCAGGTGTAAAAAACTAAATGGATCTTTTCCAGACTCATGGCTGTATTAGATCAAAAGGTGCTTCTACTAAATACTGAGGAAAGGGTCTGAATACCTAGGACCATGTAATATTTCAGTTTTTCTTTTTTAATAAATCTGCAAAAATGTCAACAATTCTGTGTTTTTCTGTCGATATGGGGTGCTGTGTGTACTTTAACAAGGAAAAAAATAAACTTAAAGGATTTTAGCAAATGGCTGCAATACAACAAAGAGTGAAAAAAATTAAGGGGGTCTGAATACTTTCCATACCCACTGTACACTGTACATTAATGTATGTATACATACAGTGGTTTTCTAGCCCAAAAAATGACTTTCTCTGTGAATATGGTGTTCCCCATGGGTCAGTCTTGTTTGTTTTCATCATACATGCTTCCAATTTTTGTGCTTCAGACAAAGTTTTATATAAAGTAAATTTTTATAGGATTTTACTTGCTCATCACTGCTGGCCCAAATACTATTACTGTTAATGATATTTAGAATATTGTAATAATGTTTGCTATTATATTATATTTGTTTTGATGCCCTATCAGCGATTTATAATTTGCAATAACCGTTTCTTAACAAACATCCATTATATAAATAACACTGATAAATAGTCATTCAAGATCATTCAAATTGATAAACTGTAAAACTAAATATTGTAAATGCACCTTTTTAAAGTTTCTTTAAAATATGTCCTGAATAAAAACATTGTCTAATATATTATTATATTACATTATATTAATGGAAACACCCATGGTTTTATCATTCACTGTTTGAAAATATATAATTTTATTCTTAGCTTATTTTTTTCCAATATATTTGTTTACTTATATTTATGTATTTACCACAAATTATTTTGAATGATCTGTAAAGCACTTTTTTAATGCACTCTATAAATAAAAGCTGAATTGGATTAGAGTTTTGTGTTGTAAGAACAAATTAAAGAATAAACTATATTTTGTTGTGAGTGAACTCATGACAAACGTTTGAGAATGCAACAGCAAATGATGAGTTTACACTCCGATGTACATTTACAGTTTATTCTATTTAATCGATTACGTTATGGGTTACACTTTATATCATATAGTACTAAACGATATATAGTATTATTCGAAGTTTCCCGCATGCTTACCATCTTATGAAGCGCGTGCAATTCACTGTATCGTTTCTCAACAGTATGCTGCCTGCCACACATGAGCACCTCGATCTTAAAAACCTGCGGGGACAAATGCATTATTTATTGTAAACACAGCACAGTCTGCTTCAGTGGGCTTACATATATCAGGATGAATGGACTTTAAATGTTTCAAAACCCCAAACATCATGTTTGTGCATCACAGGCGGGGCTGAGTGACAGAACCCCGTTTAAACGCGCCCAAACACGCTCTAAGTAGTGAGCTCACTAGGTTTTGAGACATCGCCAATAAAAAAAGTCTACGCCTCGACGATAATCATTATCCGCTGAGGCGAAATGCAATGTTTGTTATGGCGAATTTAATAAACGCGTGTTTACTCCTGCTGTCTGGTGTTGAAAACAGATCTTGAACTCACCGTGTAGCCCTTCTCCACGCTACTGCCCTCTGACCGAAAAGACGGGATTGACACTTCTATTGGATGCATGATACGACGAGATATGGCGGTTGTTTTGCTGCAAAGCGGATAAAATAATTGTAGGAGATGTTTGCTTGGTCCTTCGGTGTATTTTTACTGGTTGTCAAGTTGACTAGCCGCCTGACATGAGCAGGAATGAAGACATTCAGGCGCTTCTTCTCCATCGGCAGCAGGAGGTTTAGCGGTGAGTCTGAGGATGTAATGCTGCCATCTAGCGCTCCGACAGGGACAAATTCAGGCCTCTAACACTAGTACAACCAACAGCGGCTGTTTATCTGTAGCTAACTGGTATCTGTATCTATAAATATGTTATTGGTAGATTTATGTGTAGTTATAGTTGCCTGTGTTGTTAGTATCGTATTGAGTTCAGCCACTGGACAGTTTAAAGGTACATATTGCTGGTCTGGATTGCCCTTTTGTCTTCAGAACTACTTTAAAGGAGTAGTTCACTTATAAATTAATATTTACTCACCCTCAATTGGTTCCGATCCGTTCTAACTTTCATTATTGTGATAAACACTAACTCTGGAGATGTTTTGAAGAAGCTGAAAACGAACTTTACTCGGGTTAGAAAACCACTCACTCACTTTCCTTCGGCTGAGTCCATGATTCATCAGGGGTCGCTACAGCTGAATGAACCACCAATTAAGCTGAAAACCTGTTACCTCTGATTTCCATAGTAGGAAAAACAAATAGTCTACTATGAAAGTCAATGATTACTGGAATCCAGCTTACTTCAAAATATCTGCTTTTGAATTTAACAGAAGAAAGAAACTCAAGGATCTGACTTTTTGTGAAAGGGAAGTGAGCTTGCAGCATTTCGATTATAAGTCCAACTCCCTAACCATTAGGTATTCCAGGCAGTTAGGCTATCAACAAATAATGCACTGAAGCAGAAAGCTACATAAGAACCGCCTTCCTAATTTCTATAACAGACTGAAATTTTTTTAAAGATCCAAGCAAAAATAAACAGATGAAATAAATGCAAATAAATAAATAAATTTATTAATAAATGAACATAAAAATAAACAAATGCTTTAATTAAAATAAAATAAATGAAAAAAGAAAAAGAAAAAAATGTTTAAAAGAACAAAATTCTAAACAAAAAAGGCAGAATTTGCTTTTATATTTAGGATTAAAATAAATAAAAAATACAATATTTGTTTTGTTAAGTCATATATTACTTTATTTATTTTTATTTATCTGTTTGTACATTTATTTGTACATATATTTATGCATTTATTCATTTTTACTTTTTGCAGGTTTGATCCACCATAGTGTGCTTGTGGGTTGAACATGCAAGACATCTGCGGGCTGTATGTGAAACCACTTCTCAGAAAGCATTTGTGCTTGAAGATACCCTGTGAAATGGATTTTGGAAAGACTTCTGAGAGAGCATAAAGGTATAATGATATAATAAAACAGATTAGTTAGAGGTTTAGTGACAGCAAAGCAAAAACAATAACACTCACTTATGTTAAAAATAAGGTGGGTTAAAGAACAATGTACACTCAAAAAATTAAGTTTGCGGTTTTGTTCAAACGACTTATTTAAAATGAGTTGCAACATCACAATTCTGGAGTTTTTTAGGGATAACTTAATTGTCCTTGTCCAATGACATCAGTTTGATGACTTAAAGGGATAGTTCAGCCAAAAATTTTAATTTATTCTCTACTTACTCTCAGTCAAGTGGTTCCAAACATTTATCAGTTTCTTTCTTCTGTTAAACATTAAAGAAGATTGGAATACAGTTCAAACTGTATTACAACAAACCAACAAACATTTAAATGCTTCAATAAATGAATAAACAACACTCTTCCCATGTCTGTCAGCCATGCCACCCTTATGACAAAGATATTTTGATGAAAGCTGAAAACCTGTAACCACTTGACCACCTTGATGTCTATAGCAGGAAAATGTAGCTGGAAAAAGTCAATGGTTACAACTTTCCAACATTCTTCAAAATATCTTTTTTCGTTTGTAACAGAAGAAAGAAAGTCAAACAGGTTTGGAACAAGTAGGGTGAGGAAATAATGGCAGAATTAAAATGGATGAACTATCCCTTTAAGCAAAATAAGCTTAGCCCCCCCAGCCATTAGTTTGCTGCAAATGAATGAGAGGAGGAGCTCAAAAATACCCCCCTGCCCCCTACTCAATATTCAAAAATACATCATCATACCGAAATAATTCTGCAGCAACTTCAAATGATTTATAGTGTTACTTAACACAGTGTGAGAATCAGAATACAAATAAGTCAAAGTCAAAGAGGCTGAGTGTGAAGTTATTTATTCAAGTAATTTTCATTTCATATATAAAAGGTGTTGCAGTAATATGAGCATCTGTATATAAATATCTACTTAGAATACACAACTAAAGTAAGGCTCTAGCACACTAAAGCTTGTTTTAAGTAAAAAACCCTATTGTGAATCAACATCTGAAGGTTTTTATTTATTTAGCATCATTTTTTAAGTCAGAGAATGACAGATCAATGCCGAATAATCTGGGGAATGTGTAGTGTCTCTGCAAACTGGCAATAACTTCCATACTTCCATACTTCCATACAAGAACTTCCATAGCAAAAACAACAACAAAAACATGAATAATGCAATCTACAAACTGTATTTATGCTTCAGGATTTCATATCGTGTGGTATAGTCAACATTAAAATGCCCTGCTGATCATTGGCTCTCACAAACAGTCTGTTCGTCTGTTCACTTTGTCCCAGTTTTTGCTTTTGTTTGTCTTAAATCATCACACTTCTTTGTTTGTTGATCTTTCCATTGGATCCTTCACTATATCCCTAATATCTGAGACGAAACAAACACACCGTTACATTTGACTACAGTACATGCAGTCATAGTAGTCCATAAAATATTTCAATCATACTCACTGCGATATATGACATCCAGAAACATATGCGTAGTTTCCGGTGTAACGTACATCACAGCGCACAACATTGTTACTGTAGTCCGACTCCGGCACCTGGTAACTGGGATTAACACTAACCTAAAACAGACAACAGCTTTTAACTCAGGAGCATATTTTGGATACATATATTAAATATGTTTACTTGTTTGATTACAGTCACACACCTTGAGGATGTAGTTTCCTGGTTTCACATCAGTGATATCTATCCATTGGCAGTCAATATCGGCATTGTACGTGTCGTAACAACCTGGACTCAAACCCTGGAACAACAACAACAGAACACTTTCAGTAAAGGACCAAACATGTTTCATTAAGGCCACTTATTCCATGCAGTATACTGTAGGCTGTGTACCATAGCATGCACCCCATACATTTTTCACAGTGATCCCACAATGCATTGTGAAGCCATCCAATGGGGTGGACATTACGAAGAAAGATGAATATATCTGCATATTACACCCAATATTGAGAAGTAGCCATAAAACATTTTTATGATGTAACTGACATCAACTTTTTATGATGTACTTGTCTTAATGTTAGTTATGGAGTTTAAGAACAATAACAATAGAAGTCTACTAGCACATGGAGATGTAAAACATGGTAAAGGTATGTGATTTAACTATATTTATATTTTAATAAAAGTGCATTTTTTCTTTTTTTTTTGTTATACAAATTCACATGTGTAACCAACCTGATCTCACAAGGAAGCGTAACTATTTTACGTTTTGTCAGTTTAGCGGCTAATTCGTACGAATTACGAATTTGAGAATTTGAGAATTTGAGAATTAAGTATGATGTACGATTTTTAAAAGGAGGCGTGGCACCAAATCCCGCCCCTAAACCCAACCGTCATTGGGGTATAAGCAAATCCTACTAAATTGTACGAATGAGATCATACGAATTCTTATAAATTAGCAATTAAATCAAAGAGTTACGAACTGCCGTGAGAAAGCGTTGGTATAACTACGGTTGTACAATATAACTGGTTAGTATAGAAAAACCCTTACTAACTTGTGGTTACTATACTTAAACAACATTAAAAGATTTTACCTTTTGGCGGGGTGGAGGGTGTTGTAGTAAAACTATAGTTTATTTTCATAAAGGATTATTCATACACGGGGCAACATGGTGGCTCAGTGGTTAGCTCTGTCGCCTCACAACAAGAAGGTTGCTGGTTTGAGTCCCGGCTGGGTCAGTTGGCATTCCTGTATGAAGTTTGCATGTTCTCTCCCGTGTTCGCATTCCCACAGTCTAAAGACATGCGCTATATGTGAATTGAATAAACTAAATTGGCCGTAGTATATGTGTGTGAATGTGAGAGTCTATTGGTGTTTCCCAGTGCTAAGTTGCCACTGCGTAAAACATGCTGGATAAATTGGAGGTTCATTCCACTGTGGTGACCCCTGATTAATAAAGGGACTAAGCCGATGGAAAATGAATACACGAATGAATGAATCGTACACCATTATGTAGTTTTCAAAGTACCATGGTATCATCATAGTATACCATCATTGGACCATCATAGAATGAAACAGATTTTTAAAGTCACTTATTTCTTGCATTATCTACTCATAATCTTGACCAGAGGTCTCATTTATAGACATGGCATATGCACAAAAGGGGCGGAAATGTGTGTACGCCACTTCCCATGCAAAAGTTGTGATTAGGGATGCTTATAATAACCGATTAACCGTTAACCGAAAGGATGCATTTTAATCGATCAATGGTATCAGTTGAATTGTTAAATGGTATTGATGGTATCAGTTAAACAACAGATATAGTTTGGATTATTTAGTGTACAATCAGCAAACCAACCTTTTTTCCATTTGGAAAATTACAGTCATTAATATTTCTTATAAAAAATTCAATTTTTAAAATAGCATTAATAAACTAATCAGACAAATTCAATGATTTAGGCTACTTGATTTTTGCACAATGATAACTCACCAAAATGAGGCTTTCATTTTATAGCTATATAAACTATTAAACATGTATGCAAAGCAATGTAATACTATATGTAAAAAAACTAAATTATTATATGCTATAGTAGCCTATAGCCTACTTAAAAAAAGTCGACATTTGCACCTTGCTGTTGTCTCATGCCTAATCTGATTGGTTAACGGTTAATATTCGATTAACGAGCAGCAGTTCTTGATTGAGAAAAATAACCCTAGTTGTGATCTATAAAAAACACACAGGAGAATGTGTGCAGCTGTTTGTAAATATTGACTTAATGGAACCATTTTATATCATCATATGAATAAAAACAATCATTAATAAATAAATTACCATTTATTCCGACGTACGTTCACTTTTTGGAATGTTTTTATGCAAAGTTTTATAAATGAAACCCCATAGCAACATGTTGACTTGCTTGACAGTTTTGGGTCTTTTCATGTATTTAGTTTTTTGGAGAAGTGCCTTTTTTAAAGAAAAGCACTGATTTGCACTATTTTTTAAATGTTTATTCGTAGAAATATATACATAGGTAATTACTTTATTAAATGAGTGTGACCTGAGTGTGGGAGGTGCAGGCGTATCGTCGGTAGTAACCGTAGTCGCAGGACGTGTCCTCCAGGCAGAAACTGGCCTTGTGTCCCTCTGCTACTCTTCTGTGAGTGGTTGCGTCCAGCAGGTCATAATGACTGAACTCATCCATGCTGTGGTAGTGCCTGGAGAGAGCAAAACAAATCACTTCCAGCTGGTGTATTTTATATTTGGACTAATTAATCAGTTTAATTATGTATGTCATTTGTTTTTCGATGTGTAATTCCAATTTCAAATTCCAGTTTCTCAGTTGAGTTTCAAAACTGTTTCATATATCAGCTCTTCAGGCAGAAAAATGTTGTGCAGTGTTTTTCCAAATGAGCTTCATGGCCAATTTGTGTGCAGGAATTTACACCATGCAAATCTCACCTTGGCTAGTTTCAATGGAGACAGTAAAGTTGTTAAAGGGACAAAACAGTCATGATTTCATGATTTACTCATCCTCATGCCATTTTAAACCTAAATGACTTTTCTTTTGCGACCACAAAAGGAGACAGCAGATTTTCATTCATTTTCCCCTGCAATTGCAGTGGATCAGAATTTTTGAGCTTCAGAACTGTGGCTAAAGCAGCATAAAACCACCAGCGTTTCTTGGCCTTATGATAGCTTTGTGTGAGGAAAAGACTGAAATCAAAATTTCACCTCCAGTAAGCAGTTCTTTTAAAGTGCCCCTATTATGCCTTTAGAGGTTTTAATTTTAATTTCTTTAAGGTTTCATACAATAGGTTTACAAGCATCCAAGGTCAAAAAACACTTTTGCCATAAAATACACTTCATAATACCACCTTTCTCAAAGGATTTGCACAATATCGTTCTAAATTCCTCCCTTTTGCTCTGATTGGTCAGACAGCCCAGTCTGTTGTGATTGGTCGACTGCTTATATCATCATATTTTAATTTCAGTTTCAGAGATTTTAGCTCTCAGTGCCGGGACACAATAATGATGGCATTCATTTTACCATATCAAATTGAGACTTGAGGAAGTGATTATAACAAATATTTTTTTGAAAAGTCATTCTAGAATAAATGTTTTGTTTCAACAATAAATGCTGCTTCTCAGCATGATGTTAACAACACATACCAATTCAAATATGCCAAGACCATGCAAATGTTTAACAAATCTAGCAAAACTGGAATTGTTAATGACTAATTTCTGCAGTTCAGAATCAGATTTTTTTTCTCAAAGGACAGTATATGAATTGTACACATTGATCATTTTATTCACAAACAGCAGGGTGCAAATTACAGGCAGATTTGGCCAGTAAACCAGTAAAACCACTTGATCCCCCCCAGGAGAACATCAAAGCAAGATGTGGGGGGACTCTGCCCAAATAGTGGGAAATAATTTGCTCTGATCTGTATTGTAAAAGTCAATCTTGCATTTAATAGTGCAGGAATACAAAATTGTCACCATTTGTTTTATATTAAAGAAAGAAGGTAAAATAGCCACATGTATGTCTGTAGGTCAGAATACACTCATTATTCCTTAAAACACATACACTCCCATCTATGTATGCGCCTAACACTTTCTTATCAACGCTTCTTGTTTCTGGAAATATATCATACAATTGAGTATAATACAAGTGAGTGGGCTTGACAAAGCACACTTACTTATCAACACCCCATACTCCTTAAAAAACATTGTGCAATTCTGAGTGTGCAGTGAAGCACTCATAAGTATCACACAGACTAACATTACTTTATTCACACACTGTAGACAGCTACATTAAACACTACATAATAGGTATTATAAGAAAAAAATAGCACTGATTCATTGAGTTTCCCCTTCTTAGTTACTGATCAGAGTCTTTGGGCTCTATTTTAATGATCTAGTTGCAAAGTCTATAGCACATGGCGCAAAAGCATTAAGAGCGTGTCCAAATCCACTTTTGCTATTTTAAGGATGGGAAAATATGCTTTGCGCCCAGTGCATAGCCTAACAGGGTTGTGCTTATTCTCTTAATGACTTATGGGTGTGGTTTGAGCATAACGTGCATTAAACCAATCAGAGTCTCATCTCCCATTGCCTTGAAGAGTCAGTTGCATCGCGCCATGGCGCATTTGCTATTTACATGGCAGAATCTGTAAGTGGATCAACTGAACACTTTACTAGTTTGAAAACAGTTAAACAGACCATCTGCATCAAGAATAAGGAACAAGCTTCCTCCCTTTGGCTTTACTTTCTCTTTATTTTACTTTTACACTTTAGTACTTCTTTACTTTCGTGGAGTAAGAAAGCGGTGGAAACTCACTCCACTGAAGATATCCATTAGCCTACATAATTAAATTTGTTTGTTAAGCACAAAGATTTGTTTCAAAACTATTTTTTAAATTCAGTTCTAATTTCCAGCAAACAAACAAATGAACAATAATAACAAAGTGTGATCAAAAAACCAAACACACGTCCTATTCTTATGCCCCATATGCATATGCATACGCAAAGCATATGTCTCCAAAACCCGACAGGTGGACAAATCTAAACTTGTTTTTAATTAAAACAAATATAAATATGCATATAATAAATAATTCTGCTGATACTAATAATAACATTCTAGAAATGCAAATTGTCATGAATAAACTGAAAAAAGCCCCCCGAGATGAAGAAGGCATGGAGATGGTGGTTATATCCGCTGGTGCTGCGGATAATCCGCGAGTCGGCCGGGTCAAGTACTAAAAATACGGGTCGGGTGTGAATATATATATATATATATATATCAGATAAAATAATATGTGCGGGTGGTAATTGGATAATTAGAATGAAGGAGCGGATTCAGGTAACATCTCAGCTGATCCGCGCATCTCTAATGGAGATAGTGGTTTTAATGTTTATGTAGAAAATAATAATTTTTGTAACAATTTAATCCTTTATTTTTTTCATATGTTAAGATATTTGTGTATTGCTGTACATCAGGTGTGTATTAAGCAATGTGGACCTGCATAGGACCATTTGGACCTGCATAGTTGCATGACTAACATGCTCTGCGCTGGACTTTTAGATCAGCTTTTAGTTGGTCAATAGTGCGGTCTATTTCAGTTCCTCAAATTAGCAACGTGCCAACAATGCGCCTTAACACATCTCCTTTTTGGCACACCCATAAGTCCACAAAGTCGTGCAAATGGAATTGCTATTTAAACGTGGCACAAAATGTAAAAATTAGGTTTGCGCTGGTCTGAAAATAACAACAAATGGCGCCAAACACATCTTGCACCTTATTGCGCCAGGTGTAAGATAGGGTCCTTTGAGTTCAACTAAATGAATCTGATTTGTGAACAAATAGTTCAGATTTATCAACAGATGATTCAGACTGCTTCTGTGAATATTTCAGACCATGAAATTAATCAATGATTGACATATCCTCTCGATTTATATATATGCACAAATCAGACATTGCAAACTGTTTACAGACTTTTTATGGTGTTTTACATCATTTTTTAAGCTCAAGGCTCCATTCTTTGTAATTTGGAAAAAAATAGGCTGTGCTTTCCCCAAATGCCTTCTTTTTTAAATTACACAGAATAAAGTTATACTGGCTTTGAATGACTAATCAACTACAAAACAGTTATTTCTTGTTAAATGACTCCTTCAAACCAAGTGGAAAACGGCAGCACTGCCAAAATCATTTCATATTGTCATATTAGATGATTCAGTTGTCTGAACTTAAGAACATTTTGTGCATTGAAAAAATAAATAAATATCAGACAAGAATACTCAAAAAACAATACAAGACTTCCAATAAATGCAGGTCAGCAGACAGACCTTACGCCCCATTTATGTGCAGGACCTAAAGTCATTGTATTCACTGGAGCTCGTCCAAATGTACGCCATAGTTGGTGGTGAGACACAGATTACTTCAACACAAAACTATGCAGTGAGCTGTTACTGAGTCAACTGAAGTAAAGGCAGCAGTAGTGGGCCTCTGCTAAGTGTTTTCATTTAGACAAGAATACAGACCTTTTCACTTCTAAAAACAGTACCAGGACTCAGATATCACTCAGATACAACATTCAAAGCACGATAAACTCACAAGTAAGCTTTGCAGTCTTGCTTTTAGAGAAGGAATTCAGTTCATTGCATCACGTCTGCTCCCTTTAGGGTTCTTAAAGGGATAGTTCACTCTAAAATTTAAATATGCTGATAACTGACTCACTATCAGGTCATACAAGAGATATGGGTGAGCTTTCTCTCATTCTCTCATTCCAGAAGATTTTTAGTTGAAAGTGTGATCCTTGATGATTCATAAACTTGAAGTCATGAGCTAAAAATAAATATACAGGCGAAACTAAAATGAAACATTAATGTCTTATTAAAGGAAACATTCAGTCTGTTCAAGAAACTGGACTTTCTCAAGATTTAAAATTTTACTTTACACAAAAAAGTGTGATTACGAAGTTGGTAAGGTTTTATTTTGTGACAGGAAGATTGTGCTATTGTAACAAGCGCACATGATGTTATATTAAGCTGTGGATTAAAGGTATTCATTTAGCAAACAATGTTTCCTGCACATACTCAATGTTTCCTTTTACAAAACCTTTTACAGGAATTACAGGTTTTAAACATCCTCATATCAGAACAAATGCCTGCAGTGGTTCAAGTGGAATATTATCAAGCTGCAAGAATACTTTTGTGTTCAAATAAAACAAAAATACAGACTTTATTCCCCAGTTTCTTCTCCTGAGTGTCAGTATTGGCCATATTATGCAGTGTAGACAATAAAAGCTCTTTTCTGTTTTAGGACTTTCGATTTATTTGCCTATGGGGGAAATCACTAGGAATAACAAACGATAGTAAACGATCAAACTATTTGTCTATAAACAATACAATAAGAAAAGAATAGTCTGCAACATCAAGCAACATGACAAGCTTTTTTTGTGGCTATAAACCATGGGGTGCCCAAACTTTTTAGTATGAAGTGCCAAAAACCAAATATCATTGAGAGCCGGGGGCCGAAAGTAAAAGTTGTCATTGGTAATTTCCTAGTTTATTTTATAATGTTTAGAAATAAAACATTACTTTAAATCGTATTAACTAATGCAGTATATAAATTATGATTATAACTTATTACAATAAAAAACATAAACAATTTATAACACAGAATTCAATGCTGAATACACTAGTCAAGTAGAATTTGGTAACACTTTATAATAACTACACACTATGAATCATCTATTAAGCATTAGCATCTAGTGAGTTCATTAATTGTTAAGCATTAGCTCTACATTGATAAACGTTAGTAAGCAGTTTAAAACTGCAGTTACAAATGCTGTATTATTGACAAAACCACATTTATAATGTGCTTAATATTTGTGCTTTCATAATTTGTGACTGGTTGATTTTTCATTATTAAATTCAGTACTGCATTATGTACAAACCATATGTATTTAAGAGTAGTTGTAGGTTTTTAAGATCATTCAGAATGAGTTAGTAAATGATTTATAAACTATTCAAATTAACATTTGTATATCTTATTATTCAGGCATATAGTAATGGTTACTATGTACAGTATGTTAAAAATTAGTTAATACATGCTTTATTAACTCAACTTCATCCAGTATTGTGACCTAATCTAAAGTGAGGACTATTTATGCTTTATAAATCCCTTATAAATGACAAGGGCTTGGTATCAAATGAACAGTAATCTTTGCAATCTTATCTAAAGGGTAAATTTACTGTAAAGTTTAAACATTGCTGAATAACAGGAGTGCCAAAACAGAAATAAAATTGGATAAAACAACAACAATATAATAATTTAACAATATAATAGGATGCAATGTTTAAACTGTACAGTAATTTTATTTTAGATAAGGTTGCAAAGATTTCTTTTTTATTTGATAGAGTTGTATCATCAAATGAATAGAAATGAATTTGTTTATGTTCTTTTTTCCTGTTTAGAATTTAACTGAGCCTTTAATTGTCATTTATAAATAAAGCATAAATAGTCCTCACTTTAGATTAGGTCACAAAACTGGATGAAGTTGAGTTAATAAAGCATTTATTAACATAGAAATTAACTATTAGTATATGCCTGAATAATAAGATTTATAAATGTTAATTTGAATAGTTTATTAATCATTTACTAATTCATTCTGAATGATCTTAAAACACCACTAACTATGCTTAAATAACTGGTTTGTAAATAATATAATACTTAATTTAGTAATGAAAAATAAATAAACAAAGTATGAAAGTACAATTATTAAGCACATTATAAATGTGCTTTTAAGTCAAGAATACAGCATTTGTAGCTTTAGTTATAAACTGCTTACTAATGTTTATTAATTAAGAGTTAATGCTTAACAGATAATGAATTCACTATTTGCTAATGCTTAATAAATGGTTCATAGTGTATAGTTATTATAAAGCGTTACCAGAATTGGCCTTCATTTGCTCACTGATGTCTTTGCATTGTCCTATATCCATCAGGGTACATTTAAAAAAACTGACTGATTTACATTTCATTGAAACATTTTGTTTCACAATAAAACAAACAAACAAACAAACAAAAAAAGTTACATTAAATTAGAAATGAGTCTCTAAACTATACTCATAATTCTCCCTCTCTTCTCAGATGGGATGGTGGGCCAATCAAAGAGGCCAACTTTGGCCCGCGGGCCCTAGTTTGACTATCTCCATTTTAGTTTGAGCTATAAACCAATAAAAGTGAATGAGACCACAAGTCTCGAGCCAATAAAGTTTCATTGGCTGTCCCTGCTCTTAGCTCAAAAAATAAGGCCAGTATAGAGTGCGTGTTCATGAACACTGTGAAGTGACATGCACTACCACCTCCCCCTGCCAAATTTGTAAATTCCTCTGTTTAAAACAAAACTGAGGTAATATGTCAACAGTGCCACGTGAACCTTTGCCGTATACTGACACTGAGAAGAAAATGTTGGAAAAAGTAGCTATTTTTGTTTCATGTGCATACAAAATTATTCTCGTAGCGTGATAATATTGCTGTTTTGGTTTGTTTTGAGATTTTTGAGATTCCTTTAGGAGATTTTTGATTTAGGAGATTCATGACCTCCATTGCCGCCTATGGAGGATAAGAGAGCTCTCTGATTTCACCTAAAATATCTTAATTTGTGTTCTGAAGACAAACTTCTAAACTTTTAGGTGTTTGAAATGACAAGAGTGAGCATTTAATAACAGAGTTTTGTTTTTGGGTGGGAGAACACGGTAGCTCAGTGGTTAGCACTGTCGCCTCACAGCAAGAAGCTCAAGTCCTGGCTGGGTCAGTTGACATTCTGGGTGGAGTTTGCATGCTCTCCCCTTGTTGGCGTGGGTTTCCTCCGGGTGCTCCGGTTTCCCCACAGTCTAAAGACATGCGCTATAGGTGAATGGAATAAACTAAATTGGCCGTAGTGTATGTGTGTGAATGAGTGTGTATGGGTGTTTCCCAGTACTGGGGGTAAAACATATTCTGGATAAGTTGGCGGTTCATTCCACTGTGGAGACACCAGATTAATAAAGGGACTAAGCCGAAAGAAAATGAATAAATAAATAAATGAATAAATGAATGTTTTTGGGTGAACTAACCTGATGTAAATAATGAAATTGATGAACAAATTGGTCACTAAATCAAACCATAACAACATAATTATGAAAATTAAACAACATCTCACATAGTGAACATTTTGTGGAAATCTTCAAGCCCCTATATAAAAACTGTCTGTGTGTTTTGTATTATGAGTCTGACTGTCAATCAGAAAGCTTGTGTCAGATCAAGTTGTGTCAATGAGAATATGTGTGAGAATCAGACTTACTGATGGCAGCTGTGCCATTCCCATGTATAGCGCGGCCTGCTGGGAAGAAAGTCTGAGGTGCCTTGGTTCTTGACTCGCTGTGGAAACCTCAGCAACATACGCATGTCATAGTCTCTCACGCTGGACCTGTAGGCAGTGCTGCACAACAAAAACAGTCCAACGGTTACAAAATATCAGACATTCCTTGAGTTTCTCATTTTGTCCTAACAGCTTTCAGAAAGTGTATCTTGGCCCGGTCACCACATTCAGGCGCACATGGATGAACAAGTACAGAAGAACGTTTCCAAAGCACTCTATTTACTGGACTAGACGTTTCCTGTGTGCCCCAGTAATGTGTTTTGCAGTCATGCATGTGATCATTTTTCCATGTAAACAGCTTTATGCGAAACCTATTTGTAGGGTTTCTCACTTCCAAACGTGGCTGGACTTAACTTTAATTCTTTTTCCTGAGCTGCTTTGAGTTATGGGATGTTCCTACCACATGGGTTTTAAATTGGTTCTCATGACTCATCTGTTACTCTCGGAAGAAGAGTGCTTACTTTCTTTCTCTGGTTGCAACCACGCATCAGAAATCTTGATTACAATCCTTCTACCTTGCCAAGCAGTTTTCCTCAGCGGCACATCTGAGGTTGTACATCGGGACTCTCTGCACGTAGGTGGACGCTTGGATGTAGTATGGGTCTCCCACAAGATCAGGCAAACCTACGAAACACTGCAATGTTTTATTAAAAGATAAAAGAATACGCACAGATCTGTTTGAAATGTCTAAAATCCATTTGACGCAGACCACCCTCACCAGCAAACCAACTTAACCTGTTTTTTTTCCTCTGTGGAACGATGTCAACACTTTCAATTCAATTAAAAACATGCAATTATGCAGCTGAAATTCAAGAGCTGAATACAATGGCATCATGCACGTTTTTTTAGGGGTTTTTTTGAGTGACACCAGTAAACTTGCTGCCTCACTTGGTATCAAAATACACTTTAGTTTTTAATGTACAGTGCTTTTCAATTAGCCATACATTATGCTTTTTGTACAGTGATTTGACAGAAACTGGACAATAAAACTGTTGATTTTGGCAAAACATTTTTAAACTACAAGAATTTTGACTGAACGTTCATATAATTTAATCATTTTTATTAAAGTTGCCATTTTTGGCTTTTAATTGAACATTCTTAATCCACAGTAATTATGCAAATTAATTAAAACAGTTATAATCAATTTATTAATTAAAATAAATTTTTAGACAGTATACATATTTAAGTATACAATTTTTAGACAGACACACTCAAAAAAAATATTTTACAGCTTGTTCAAACTTATTAAATATGAGTTGAACCAACACAAATTTTACGTTTTTTGGGGGGACAACTTAATTGTTCTATGTTCGATCCACTTAAATAAAAACTATGATGGTAACTTATTTGATTTGTGTTGAGACAATATAAAGGATTTGTGTGGAACCCAGCAATTTTTACTGTGCAGGCAGGCAGGCAGGCAGGCAGACAGATAGACAGATAGATTTTACCATTTTGAAAGTATCCCGTGCCATATCCCGGGCGTTGTGCAGGACGAGGTCTCTCATACGTGTCGTAATAATTATAATACTGGTTGTCCGGATCAGTGGACTTGTATGGGTTGTAAGGATCATCTCCAACCATCACTTCATCGTCTCCCGCGGGTCTGTCGGTGCCATTGACCGACCGCAGCGGGTCCGTGTGGTTCCTGCGCCCGTGAGCTCCTCTGGCGCGCGCTCCGTCACCTGACAGCCAGCGCGACGCTCCTCCGCGCGCACCGATACCTGAAGGCACGCGCACGTACCCGCGGCTCTGAGAGGTTCGTGAAGGCGCTGAACTGTCGGTTCTCGTTGCCGCATCATCATTGCGGACGATGGCTACTGGTCTGGCTTGCGTCTGCTCTTTGTTTCCGTCTCGTTTTAAAGGCGGCTGATATTCCGAGCCTTGGCTTAATATACTAAAGAGTTTGCCATTGTGCTGCCATTGTATGGTTTGTCTGAGAGCTGCTGCTCCAGTGTTGCCCTGGCGCTGAGTTTGACCAGTTTGTGCTATGCAGCTTAATAAACACACGTGCGCAAATGCGTAAATGAAGGCGTCAATTAAACTCATACTCATTTTTATGCTAAATTGGCTTGTCCAGTTCTTCTGCTTGCCGACGTTCCAGTTACTGAAATGGGGGAACAAAAAACTGGGCTAAGTTGCGCTCTTTCATAAAGCTTGTTTAAAATAAGCAATTGATTTAAATAAAGTGAGACTTACATAACGGAAAGGTGAGATCTCAGTGCGACCTCCTATTGCTCTGCACTTGGACTAACTGATGCACAAGGGGAAGAGGGAGGAGGAGCTGATTTTTAAAGATACTTGTTATACAAGCTCCGGTAACGGAAAAAAGGCCCGTTCATGTGAAGCTGTAAAACGTGAGATTTGTCATGTTCACAAGCAAGACGAAAACATGCGAAGAATTCAAAGGGGGAATTACAAATGTTTTTTTTTACATTAATGGAAAAGCATTTACTGACTTTGTCCACACTTCAGTAGATTCACAGAATACATATTAATGATAAAGCAAATAAATTCTCAATAAAATGGTGTTTAAAAGAAAATGTAAAGAAAACATCTTTCAAATGACTAACAATCAAGTAAAACATGTGCTTGAATGGGTTGCTGAGTGCTTGAATGTAATTATATGATAAAAGGCCTAAGCGTGCAGTTATTTTCAGTGAAATGCAAACATAAGTATAGTTCCAGGCAGGTTTAACTGCATTACAGTTATACCACTGAGCTGGATTATTTAACTTATTATTATTTAGGTATTTACAGCCAAATACAGCAAGAATCAAAACAGACATTTAGCTGGTAAAAAAATTAATTCCAGGTTCATTCTTAAAAACAAAAGTGACATTACAATAATCCCAAAAGAAAGGTTCATGGCTCCCCACAAAGTACCTTTTGTTGTAGCTTTGTTTGCACTCAACTGACCTTTTCACAGTTCCTAGAACTATTTAAATTTTCATTTTAAAATGCCTTTTTGGGAGAACTAAATTAGCTTACTTTAGAAAAGAGCCTTATTCAGCACAACAGAAATACAGTGATGGTGGAAGCGTTACTCTTATTATAGCGCAATATTTCGCATGACTGATGTCACTATCAGTCAGCTTAGCCCTATGTCTCTTCTGACTTCCTAAGAGCTGATGGTAAAAATATAACTAAGAAAATTTGTCTAGTGCATAATTCATGGCACGATGCATCTTGATTCACTTTTGGAATTTTCCACTGTGTGGCAGGGGCGCCCCCAGAAAAATTTCTTAGGGGTGGCCAGAAGAGGCCACACCAAATCTTGGGGTGGCACACAAAAAATAATGAATTCAGTGTAATGTTATATTTTTGATTCTGGTAAATGAAATAATGTGGTTTTAATAAATTAAATTATTTACTCTTGAAATATTGTAATTTATTTCTTGAAATATTTCAGCAAGTACACATGCAAACCAAATAAAAATCTATATTTAATTTAAAAAACACTTTTCATATATATATGAATAACTTTTCAGTTATTTTTTCACATACTTTTACTGTACAGTATATGCCATGTCCAAAATTAATGATGATTAATGAGTTAATTAATAAAACAAACAAATGAACAAACTGAACAAAAGGCATTACTATATACACACACTCACTCACTATACAGACCCTAATAATATCATTTATCCATATTCCTTTTTGAACCACAATATTATTAATGCAGCTTCTTCTATTGTAATATAATATTTACCTTAAGGCAAATATTAAATAGCCATATTAAAGGTGTACGCATGCTAGTTCAAATGACCCCCCCCCCCCATCCAATTTAAATTGAATCCAATACCCCCCACCCCATTTATTTGTTAATAAATATAACAATTGATTTATATTTATTCTAAATAAATACAATTATTATTAATATTATTATACAATTATTATTTTAAATAAATAATATAAATCAACCCTTAATGTTACTGGAAAACAATGTAACAACTGGAGTGATATGCTGAGATCACTTAAGAAATCTTTTGCATGAATATTAGTTATGACAATTCTAAAGAGTACAAAATAAATATGTTTTATGGAATTATCTGTGGTCTTACACCCAACTGATGGCCAAGAATTAATGTTATGAAGGCTTAGCTCCCTGACTCTTTATCCCTTCTTGATGCTTTATAGCCATGCTTAGTGAAAGTAACATCTTCATCATATTACATAAACTTTAGTTTTGTCGACTTGCAAAACTCACTTCGTGCCGACACCTCCTCTACACAAAAGGCTGTTACTCAAGTTTCACGGTGCATGAGCGACGCATTTTTTATCAGCGTGCATTGCAAACAACCGGGATTCACACAGGAGTGCGTGAGGCGCACGGGAATGGTTTTCTGCGCGCATACGTCAGTTTGCTTTCACCAGTATTGTTTCTGTTGCACATAGAAAACGCGTGCAAAAGATACCAACTTTGAACGGCCACTAACGTCTTTATTCTGGGATTGCCACTCTGAGTCAATACACTTAAAGTAAATCGTATCCCAATGCTTATACTAGGGGATGGCTGCATTTTTTTATTGAAATGTTGGGAATTTACATAAGTACATTTAAATTAATAATATCAACAGCAAAATCATATTGGGGTGGCCACAGGGGTGGCCAGAGTTTACCCAAGGGTGGCCTTGGCCACCCCTGGCCACCCCTTAGGGGCGCCCCTGCTGTGTGGAAACCTGGTAACTGGTACCTGTTTCCAAGTGAGCCATACCTTTACTAAAATGTGACATGTGAACCCTGAAGATCACTGATTAGCCAGAGAGATTCAACTCTATTGGTAGTCCACACATCTTTAGTTGGTTTGTACAAGACTTAAAATACACAAACATGTGGTAAAGTAGGACACAAAAGGAAATAAACACAAGTTAATGAGCACAAGCCTGCCTCTGCACAAAAGGGCTCGTACACAAAAGTGCTCTTAAAGGTCATCTTAAAGTAATATTATTATAAACAGGTGGCAGAGTGCAGCAGGAGATTATGTCACAGCAAATGAGGTGACAACTATGGCTGTATCTGAAATTGCCCCTATAGCCTTGTGCTCTATAAAGTAAATCTTGGTATGCATAGTCAAATAAAAAGAGATAAGTAGAGCAGCACTAAATTTCAGAAAAAATACAGCCGCACCAGATTGTTTATATGTGTTACCTTCGGAACAACTTCACAAGCCAATGGTTCAAATGCACCCAGTATACGCAAAATGCAGGATATACAGCTTATACATTTATTCAGCTACACTGAATGTTTGAACATGTTTTTAGCTATTTTCTAAACTTACCTAAGGCACATACCTACTATGTAGATATCAGAGAACAACTTAACTAATCTGGCCAAATTCAACAATGCATTACAATAATGAGTATACAAACCCTTTACACTCAACAGCTAGATCATTCATTCATTTTCTTTTCGGCTTAGTCCCTTTATTAATCTGGGGTCACCACAGCGGTATGAACCGCCAACTTATTTTATATGTTTTACGCAGCGGATGCCCTTACAGCCACAACCCATCACTGGGAAACATCCATTCATCCATCTACACACTCATTTACACTCATACACTAAGGACAATTTAGCTTACTCAATTCACCTGTACTGAATGTCTTTGGACTTGTGGGGGAAACCGGAGCACCCGAGGAAACCCATGCGAACACGGGGAGAACATGCAAACTCCACAAAGAAATGCCAACTGACCCAGCCGAGGCTCAAACCAGTGACCTTCTTGCTGTGAGGCGACCGTGCTACCTACTGCGCCACCGTGTCACCCAACAGCTAGATAATACCCATTATTAACTGTGAGAGTTCTTTCTCCAAAAAAAATTTGAATCTGACCCCAACATGACTTCCACAGCGGATATAGATGTAGGTTTCTAAATAAATTATTATTTAGTTGTTCAGATAGGACACAAGGACACAGGATCCCTCCCAGTGCATTTAGTGCTTGAATTTACTCATTTGTTTTCATTCTCACCTTCAAGTGGACTTATTGTAAGGATAGGATATAGGGGTGATTTTGGATACAGCCGATATTAGTGGAAAAGCACCATTACTTCTCGCGGAACTGAGTCTGGTGTTTAGTTCCTAGAAGTAAACATTTTACTAAAGCATTTTAATAAAATACAGAACTTTTTCAACATTGTAATCTTTTTATTGCATAGTTTCTTTCGCAATTGGTACTGAACACACTTAAATGATGCATAGACTCACAGGTCTGCGCATTGGTAATTCATCTTTTGTCTCTCTATCTAATATCATCTGCATTAATAACATTTGTCTACTAAAAATAGATCAAGTCTCTGTTAAAAGGATTTTTGAATAATGCATTTCTTCATGATAAGATTGGCTAGTCTGTTAACTTGAACAAACACCTTTTGGTTAAACCAATTAAAAATGTGATTTATTGTTGACTGTTTAGGCCAGTTAATTGCACAATACACTGATGTTCTGAATATCAGAGGTTAACGTCAATTGCACAAGTTTTTCGAGCTATTATTAGCAAAAGATGTCTGATCAAAGACAGATACTTTTTTTAAGTCAGCATTTCTCATATTGTGTTGTGACATCCCTCTCTGTCAGACTTTTGGATGAACTTTTACGAGGCACATCAAAAAAACAAAAGCCCTCCTGGCGAAATGTCTCCACATATCAGTGTTCTCATATGATGACGCTGGCAAAGCAAAACAGATTTACACAACATTGCCTGTACAGGAAGTTGTTGCTCATAAAACAAAATCTGTTTTATATTTTCCTCCTATAACTTTTACTAAATCCTTTACAACTTTCTGGCTCTTTTATAAAAAGTAAAACCAAAGTCATTTGTGGGGCCTTCACAGGTTTACGAGGTGCAGCTTTAAACATCACGTGTGCTTACTTACAGTAGGAGCTCCATGTGTAGTTGGAAACTGCTCTACATTCATCACATGATGCTCTGTTTATAACATTCAATCATAAACGCACCTGGGCCACCCAGACCTTAACGTAGATGTCTTCTTCCACTCTTTCCTTCAACTCATGCTCTCATATGACCCAACTGCAGCCTTATATTTTCCCATGAGCGATGCATCCTATGGCTTGCAAAAGAAGTGTAATTGCTACTTAGAAGAACTTAATCAATGGTCTGCAAATTCTGTGTCTAGCCTCTAAAACCACTCATGCCCAGTGACAAACCACAAGGACCAACTCTGAAGAACTATCTGGAGAGCCTTTTATAGGCTTTTTTCAGTGGACCAATAGAAAATATACTTTAAATTTCAGGGTTCACTGAACGTGCATCTTAAATTACATTTGTAAAGTTTTTCATTGTGGCATTCAATCTGAAGCCATGTTATCTTAGGCTACGCAAAATGACTCTGTTTTAGTTGGGTACTACTATAATTATCATCCACTTCATCCATTATGCAAACTCTATTGCAGACACTAGAGGGCATATTTTAACTTAATACAGTTCTGTTATTAAATGATAATCTAAGGATCTGCTGTAAGCAGCTGTGATAGGTCCTCCATTCTGTTCATTTAGAACAATGGATTAAAAAAAAGGTATGAGGGCTTGTTGTGCTTGTGATATTCATATAGTTTGGCCCTGGCATAAAAGCTTTTTTGAAGTAAAATAAAATAAAAACATTAATAAAAATGTAGGCTGCAAAGTGGCGCAGTGGGTAGCACGTTGCCTCATAGCAAGAAGGTTGTTGGTTCGAGCCTCAACTGGCTCAGTTGGCATTTCTGTGTGGAGTTTGCATGTTCTCCCCGCATTTGCATGGGTTTCCCCCACAAGTCCAAAAACATGTGGTATAGGTGAATTGGGTAAGCTAAATTGTCCGTAGTGTATGTGTATGAATGAGTGTGTATGGATGTTTCCCAGTGATCCGCTGTGTAAAACATATGCTGGATAAGTTCATTCCGCTGTGGCAAGCCCAGATTAATAAAGGGACTAAGCCAAAAAGAAAAT
>CAIGQZ010001492.1:3888048-3924131 GCA_903798205.1 Danio tinwini | reverse complement strand
CACACACACACACACACACACACACACACACACACACACACACACACACACAGAGAGAACACACACAGCGAGCGTGAGCGTGTTTAGCTTTGCACTGTTTTTGAATGACAAATGTGACAGGATACACGTTAATATCCACTGCTGTATGGACATCCGTAATGTTAATGTACAAAATAAACCTGATTTAACATCCATGAACCAGGATTGAAGCATCATCTTTTTTTTTATAATTGTACTGTCATTCAGCTGTGGTAATAAAGACGATAAAATTGCTGTAATTCATTACAGCCATGCACTGTTTTAAAAAAGTTTTAAACTTGTAAAACTCATACTTGATCACATTTGATGATGATTAATGATCACAGAGAGCTCAACAGATCTTTTAATCTGTCTTGTTGATTATATGCGTTACTACAGAGACTTGTTCATTTGCGTCTGTCAGTCAATTCGGTGAGCGGGGAAACCACACTCCTACGTCACGTTGCAGTGGGCCTCAAAATGGGAAGGATTTGGATCATATTTTAATGCCAGGAAATAAAAAAAGAGACTTATTGTGTTTCTATCACTCTATAAAGATGATTTTCATCATGGTGCCCATTAATATTTGCTCCATTGTGTTAATCACTGTGGTTTTTTTATTATATCTTTATAATAAACTACATAAAAAGTTATTTTTGTTTCACTACCCTACAAAATCATCCCAATTAATCTAAAGTAATGACTTTAAATAGAACTTTTTAAGTCATCTGTTGAAATTGTATTTATTCATTCATTCATTATCTTTTCGGCTTAGTCCCTTTATTAATCTGGGATCGCCACAGCGGAATGAACCGCCAACTTATCCAGCATATGTTTTACACAGCGGATGCCCTTCCAGCCACAACCCATTACTGGGAAACATCCACACTCGTTCACACTCATACACTACGGTCGATTTTACCATACCCAATTCACCTGTACTGCATGTCTTTAGACTGCTGGGGAAACCGGAGCACTCGGAGGAAACCCACGCGAACACGGGGAGAACATGCAAACTCCACACAGAAATGCCAACTGACCCAGCCGAGGCTCGAACCAGTGACCTTCTTGCTGTGAGGGGAACGTGTTACCCACTGCACCACCGCGTCACTGCCGAAATTGTATTGCAATAAATATCTCAGAGAAAAAAATTATCGCAATGTAAATTTTTCCCAATATCATGCCGCCCTACCCAAAATCATTGAATGTTTATAAGGAGGTGTCTGGTGGTGACCGTACTAATATATATTTTACACAAATAGGTTTTTCACTGCTGCAGTAGCATACAACTTGACTGATATTTAATAACAATTACTAAATAAGAAAACAAGGCCTACACTAAAAAAATGATTATTGCCACTTGATCAAACTACCTGTTTAAAATGAGCTGAAACAACACAATTCTTATCATTTCTTTGGCCAATTTATTTGTTTAATGTTCAGTCCACTTAAATTTGTGAACTATTAAGTTAACTCAAGCGTTTTGTGTTGGGACAACATGAAGGAATTGTGTTGGTCCAACTACCTTGTTGGGGAATTTGTAGTTCCCAGCATGCTTTGTGTGAGATTGAATTAAGAGAGGGAAATGTTGACAATAAAAGTAATCTTAGATGTTTTAAATTTTAAAAAACTTGTTAGAGTTTAATCTTCACTTTAGTTAGAAGATTTAGAAGATTTTCATGTAATGCTTTGGGTTTTGAGATTACCACTATTTGGGTGTTGGCAGCTTAATTAGCAAAAATGCTGTTTGTTACTTTACAAACTATTATTACTTTACAAGCTATAAGTTATTACTTGAGGAGCAATAACTGTCCTTAAATTAATTCTGAACTCAATTTCAATCAACTGTATATGTAACTCATAAAATTTGCTTAAAAATGCCTAGTTTAGTTCATTTATAGGATAACTTCAAATAAAACTAAAATACTTTGAAATGTACGACACATAATAGACATACATGAAATTATCCCACATTTGAGTATAAGTTAAATGAAAATACAAATGTATTTAAACTTTTATTTGATAAAATCATGTGGGATCAACTCAATTGCATTTAATTGTGTAAATAGTTTTTTTAGGTGGTGCTAAACAAATTTATTGGATGGAAATCCTGCCCTCAATTAAACTGAGTTCATCCAATGAGTTATTCTTTTGAGTGTAATTTGTTTGGAAGGTTTCAATTTAGCAGATAATTTTACCTTCAGACATTCATTAGATCCATTAATTAGATAACTATTAAATATTGTTACACTATTGCTAGAGTTTACCCTGTCCACCTTTCTTTTAATATTATACGCTCTCAGAAATAAAGGTACACGAGTTGTCACTGGGGTGGTACCTTTTAAAAAGGTACAAATTTGTACCTAAAAGGTCCATATTAATACATCAATGGTACATATTGGTACCTAAAAAGTACAAAAGTGTTCCTCTTAAAATTTGTAGGTACTAATATATACTTTTAGAGGTACCAATATGGACATTTCAAGTACAAATGTGTACCTTTTGAAAAGGTACCAACCCAGTGACAGCTCTCGTACCTTTATTTCTGAAAGTGTAGTTCTTAGATCATTCTTTATAGGGAAAAACTTATAATAAGAGGGAGGGTAAGAATGTCCTGGATCACTAAAGACTCCCTTTCATTTATATTAGGACAAGGAAGATCTTATTCTAGTATAATCACAATGTTGTTTTAGAGAATGTTCAGTACCAAACAGGATACAAACAAACAAAAAAGTTTTGGGAACATTCTGTAAAAACTGTAAATTCTCTAACACAACACATCTACAGAACAAACTATAGTATTCTGGCACAGCTCATTTCAGATGATTCCCCCATGCAAAACCAGCAGGTTTCCATTACTCAGAGGCAAGGAGCAAAGCCGTAACTGGTATTGTCCACACTGGCTGGCCTACGTGGCACTCAGCACGTGCGTAGGCTGGATCGGGAGAGAATTCATTGAGAGTGAACAAGGGGTGGATCTCTCTTTCTCTCTCTCTCTCTCCTTTCACAGAACACATAGTAGTAACGTCTTCCCTTCTCCATTCTAAACATTTCTGTCATTCCCTGTGGGTCATTTTTAAATTCCCTCTTTATAAATCCCAAGGAATGGAGGCTGTGTATGGGTGAGAGTAAACCACAATGTTATCATTGGTGGTGACAAAAGAAGAATTCAAGGTTAAGCCAGACTTTTTGGCTAAACATTCGATTTCCACAGACATTCTTCTGAACATCAGTGGTTTTGTAGTCTGCCCTTGTTTGCATCTTTTTCTCTCTCTTAATAGAGTGATTTTGAAGGCTGTCTGATTGAAAGCAGCAGAAGAAAAGAGAGTTTAGTCTGAGCGAGCGGCTAAAAATACAAATATGGACAATGGGGACGATCTAATATTGTGAAAGAACAATTAGACTCATGTTTTATAGGCAATACGACTCAAGTCAATTGTATTTTCCAAAGCAGTGTTGTAAACGCAAATATTAGAGTGATAAATCTGAATCTGAAAAATTCATAATCATTAGTCTGCAAATATCTTCCAGTCGGAATATATATATATATATTTTTTTTTTTTGTAAGTTTTAATAAAGAACATTTTAATAGGCATGCAGTCAAATAATGGATGTAAGAGATACTTAAAATAGCAGATTTATTTATATCTCATTACACAAAAATCATAATTTTATTGCTCATTCAACTGTTTTTATTTCACAAAAGGCTATACATGCTGCAAGTCATGTGTTTATATGCTATTCTGAACAGTCACAGCCACTTTGAAAGATAGAATGCAGTTATAACGCCACCTATTGGTAGATATCTGTAGTTATAGCATTTCAGGTTTGTGGCAATTTTGCACTGATGGTAGCATAAACCTTTCCACTTTACAAGGATGACTTGATAAAAAAAATGTAATTACAAAAATGTTTTACACACTAACAAATCAGTTCTTTTTGAAACTGCTCTCTGAAAGGTTTGCTGGGAACTATTTTCTGTGGCATCACTGTGAAAACACCTGGCTTGAATCAATATTTTTAGCAGAGTTAAACTTTTGTGATCTGAAATTCATAATCAGTTTAGCCTACTGTAGCTTATTTATGTTAGAGATGATACAGCATTTGGATATAATTGTTTGAAATCTCAGATTATACAGTATGTGAACAAATAATAGTTTTTTAATGAGATGTAATAGAGGAAATATGAAATTTGAAATCATTATAAAAATAGAATATCATTAAGCAAGTTATTTAAAATACAGTGTTAGAAAAAGTCTTAGACATAAAATAGATATATTGGTTTACAAATTCACATTAATAATGATAAATATAAAATGATAAACCAGGTAAATATATTTAAATGTTGCATATAGACCAGGTGTAGCTAATAGTTTGCTAATAATGCCAAAAAACGATGAAGTACATTTTCAGAAATGTGTGTGTTAAGAGTGTGCAGATGTATCTTGTGTTAGCATTTTTAAACGATGCCAATATCACTTTCACAACGTTTATTTCCAACAAATATGATTGCGTAAAACCCTATGAATGGCAGAGCCTCTAAACAAACACAAATGATAGTTAAAGCAGTGCTTCGAGACGCACCATGTCAAGCAAAAGATGACGACACACAAGTGCACCGTACAGTGTCCTCAGAAAAAAAATACAGTGCTGAAGATGTAGTAAATGTCCGTGCATCATTCAGTCAGGAGTCTGAAAAAAACTTCTCGGAGGTCTCACTCTCGGTCTTCTCGGAGGTATTTTTTTGATAACGTTAACGTTATTTGTAAATTTGCGTAACGGTATTTGCGTCAACTTTGCATATTTTTTTTTGTCCTGCAGTCCAGGAATATGATGTATCGTGATCTTATTTGACTGTTGGAGTGCAGCATCTTTTCCTGCCAAAGCTAGGATCTTAGCCACGAGAAACTCCATCACTCCGGTGAAAAACACCGCGGCTTCCTCGTCCAGCCTCTGCGGGAATGTGTGCTGAATCTGTCGGACGGGAAACACGAGGCCGGCGCGAGTTACCGGATCCACCACGGGCTTCGGTGGCACGGGCTTCGCTCCGTTCTTCTTCTTCTTCCTCCTCCTCCTTTTTAAGGAAACGTTCAATAGTTTAAACAAATCCCCACTCGCGCAGGTCATTTTGGCTCCGTTCGTTTTCATTTCCGTATGTGTTTTGCAGACTTCTTACTTCGCTACAAACACGCTCATCTTCTGACTGGTATTGCTATGCTGCCCCCCTAAGGACCGGAATATATAGTGGCAAGCCATGGTGCCAAGCTAAGGTTGTATTGCTACAAACGACTAAAAATTAATCGACGCCAAAATTAATCTGTGTGATAAAAACCACCATACAATAAATTAAAGTTATTATTAAAATGTATTATACTTTTAAAGCGTACACAGACTTGTCTAGGCTATTTAGCAGAATATTAGACACTCTGATAGTTATTGTCATCAAACAAAAATTACCATGGTTTTATTCTTATATTATTAATTTAGTACTTTTTGTATATGTTATGGAACCGACAGTTTTAACCCACAAATGACCCGTCTGTCAGATGAAGAAGAGTCGGAGTCAGAGATTCAATTAAAGAACGTTTATGTTTACAATACAGTACAGCAATCCTCAAATATCAGTAACTGTGTCATACATAGGGGATTTAACCTGATTAAAACACAGTTAGACTTAGAAAATATCCACATGTGTGCGTGCGTAATTCTGATAAATAGATTTCAATAGGTGTCACATACAAAAGTCAAACAGCCACTATTCAGAGCTGACCCTAGACCTGTGAAATGATCCACACACACACACACACACACACACACACACACACACACACACACACAGGATTCACACATTGGTCTTACCCTTAGAGTAACGTTACTTGTAAATGAAGTCTTGACATGATTTGAATTACTTTGAAATGATCCTGTTATCTTTAGCTCCGGCATTAGTTGCCCATTATTTATTCACATTTTGATTGAAAGTGCATTTTTGAGAAATCTTTGAGCTGATATAATATATTTGAGCAGTCAGTCAGAGCAAAACCCACTCCTATTGAACTTTACTGCATAGAAGAAGAGCAACCACTTAGAATAACCGTGAGCTCAGGTGCGCTCTCTTCATTGCGGCGAGATACTGCCTGCCTCACCTCATGTCTTTTCAGTGCGGCTTTATGACAGATTTTAACACTAAATAAGTGATAGACATATGTGGAATTTATTACATATTATATGGAAAGTAAGGACATACAATAAAATGTCTAGAATGTATAAAAGCATTTTAATAAAAGCATTACATTGGTAGCATACACTGAGTGAGCAAAAGAGGCGGGCTCAAGCCAGTGTGCCAGGGATTGCACAATCTGATGAGAGGCTCAACTCGGAGCTGCCTCACCTAGCTTCCTACTCTGTAATTGAACAGGAAATACGCAAAACACAGCAATTTTGATCATAAAAATTATTAAAATCATTTGAATCATAAAGAAATTGCATCTACAGCACAGATCAGTGGAAAAATATAGATTTTATCAGTAGTATACATCTCACGATGGCAAGTGAGGATGATCACAGGTGAGGCCCTGCCTCCCCTGATCGCACGCCCCTGGATTGTTTGTATTTTTAAGTTCATTCAAAAAATTGCAAATGTATATCTACTGCATTAGTTAGTATAATTTAACGCAATGTTTTCTAGTTATTTTTTAATAATATGAAATTACCCAGCTGAACGCTGATTGGTTTACAGAGATACGTCACGATCTCGTGGAGCTAGCCAGAATCAAAACAATGGAGCCGCCATGTTTTTAAATGCACAGCCGAGACAACTATATGTATATAATAACGATACATGGATGACCCGGGCTCAAAACAAACCTTGTCGTTGTCTTGATGAACAACCACAAAGCCAAGAATCTGCCGTGTCCTGTTGTTGTTTTATGAGGCCGTCTAAAAGTGCGAGCGGTTTTCGCTTTGTCCAGGGAGCTCGTGGTCGCGTCTAGATTTGATATAACGAACTTCTTGAGCTGATAATAATAACGTGCGTGTGTGATTAATGAAGCGTCTTCGACATCTGATCCATTCAGAAAGAAAAGGACAAACGCGAGAGTGAAGCGCGGAAAAAAAGGAGAAGCCCGACAATATTACAAGGATTCCCGACAGGAGCAAATAGTTTCAGCAACCTGAATCATGAACAAATGCCATGTTTATCATCGCCTTTTAGACTATTATGAACTCGGAATGATGGAATTACTCTCTAACAGAGGCTACATGTGCTGGTTAAGATTACAGACACAGATGAGAGGTTAGCTCTGACTGTGGGCTACTGTATATGTTGCGTGTTGTTTTTGAACTCAAATAAGGGCTTAATGTATGCTGTGTGTCGTTTATCTGTAATTAGTAACATATCGGACACTGTAAGGGTCTGTATGTGTTCATATATGTTGCATTTATTTATTTATTTTATATAATTGCAGACGTTACAGTAGGCTGTAACACTGTCATTGATCTGCAGTTATAATCAAATCATGTTCATAGAAATGTTAGTAATAAACATTTCTAAACAAGTATTAATATGTTTAAAGCATCTGTTTTGTTAGAAGAGCTTCTCATATAATGTGAACGAACTGTACAGCTTTACTGTAGACATTTATTTGAGCGAGAATGACGTCGACTGAAACTCTCTGTAGTACACCAAGCCCACCAAAAGGGTACCCTTTGTAATGGAAACGCAAGCTTGATAAAGGTGACCCGTACTGACCCGAACCGTACCGTACTGTACCACTCAGTGGAAACGAGCCATAAGACTGTGTTTGTGCTGCTTAAGATGGTGAGTGACATTGACAGCTACTAGCCTGGCACGCATAGTACAGCATTTTCAGTCATTTTCGTGGATCTGACAAGATGAAAGATTTCATCTGTGAAACCTTTTAAAAGCTTGGTACATTTAGTATGTAAATTGTCATGTAAACATACACTTCATTTTATTAATATGACCTCTCGATACCTTTTTATTCTCACAAAGGGAATATGAATGTTGAATTAGCAAGAAAAAAAACTATTGGGAGGGGAAAAAAGCAAAACAAGAAGTTTTTTGCATAGTGCCCAGTGTCTTAACATTAGAAGTTACAACAGCTTGTGGCTAATGTGGTTTTGTGTGGGTTTTATCCTCATGATACAATGCTTTTCAGTTGATGTTGCAAATTGTTGTAAATTGCCTGCTGGGTAATCTACAACCGCTGACAATAACAGTTAATATAAGAATGAAAGGTGACGCGGTAGCGCAGTGGGTAGCACACTTTCGCCTCACAGCAAGAAGGTCGCTGATTCAAGCCTCGTCTGGTTCAGTTGGCATTTCTGTGTGGAGTTTGCATGTTCTCCCCGCGTTCGCATGGGTTTCCTTTGGGTGCTCCGGTTTCCCCCACAAGTCCAAAGACATGTGGTACAGGTAAATTGGGTAAGCTAAATTGTCCGTAGTGTATGAGTATGGATGTTTTCCAGTAATGGGTTGCAGCTGGAAGGGCATCCGCTGCGTAAAACATATGCTGGATAAGTTGGTGGTTAATTCCGCTGTGGCGACCCCAGATTAATAAAAGAACTAAGCCAAAAAGAAAATGAATGAATGAACGAATGAATAAGAATAAGAATAAATACAAATTAAATATGATTTAATTTGTAACTTTGGAAATTTGTAATCTTTTTCTTATAAGCTTTTTTATGGTAAATTTATGGGACTAACATTACACTGTAAACAATTGTGTTTGTTTTTAAAAACAGGGTACAATGAGTTGTCATTAATCTTTTCACAGTTCATCGTTCAAATTTTAGAGGAAACTTAATGGATTAACTGAAATTAAATTCATAAAATGAATTTAAAAATTAAAAATATATATATTTTTTATGAATTTAATTTCAGTTAATCCATTAAGTTTCCTCTAAAATTTGAACGATGAACTGTGAAAAGATTAATGACAACTCATTGTACCCTGTTTTTAAAAACAAACACAATTGTTTACAGTGTAATGTTAGTCCCATAAATTTACCATAAAAAAGCTTATAAGAAAAAAAATTATTACAAACAGCAGAAATTAAAGACATGTCTTTCTGTAGCAATATCACTAATATGTTAACCATTACTGTACTGTATTGAATATAAAAAGAAAATAATCTCTTGTGATAGTAATGTCATGTTAAAATATCTTAATCGCTTGACAGATAAAAATAAAGCATTTTTCTTTTCGCTACAGAAATGGATTATTTCATGCATGCTTATTATGTGAAATGACTAGTATTAGTTATTAAGCTCTCAAAACAAAGTGCATCCCATAATTTAGTTTTTTGTTTTTATAAAGCACAACCAGCCCAATAATACTGACAATAAACTTTATTTATTAGTTTTCTCACTTTGCTTAAAGCATACACAAAATAACTGTCACAGCATGGACTACCGAACATTTTGTTGCAATCTGACAACAAAAGCAAAAACAACAAATATAAAAAAAAAACTTCATAAAAGAAATGTCAATGCATAAGCAGTTAAATCATGCTTCCTAAATTATATCTCTTCACCCCTAAAAAAAATCAGAATTCAAACATTAGGCATTGTCTAACCATACTACTAATTTTGCAAAGCTAATTATTAATAAAACAACAACAACAGAGCCTAAGACATTACAATAAGAATAAACATGTTTTAAAGACAATAGGAAATAAGCAGATTTTATAGGATATTGCTGTATCACCAAGTTGGTGTATGCGCATTTGTATTTGTAACTGCATTTAAAATAAACAAAAACAACTGGAATATGAAAGGGAAATAGTATTGCATTGAAAGTAATAGTCTCAAACGGGGAAAAGAATGTGGCCAGAGAAATAGCTTGAAAAGCCTATACCATTAGCACTTCGAGAAATCTCTACATATACACGGTCTCCTCTCTGTAGGCTCAGGACTGCCTTCCCTTCAGCTAATGATCGTGTATTAAGTGCAACTGTTTCAGGAGTTAGCTCTACAGTATTATTTTTCTTTAAGGACACAAAGCCCAAACTACGAGTTCCTATGCATGAAAACTCAAATTCATATACACCAGGTATCTGGCACAAGAACATCCCTGAGGTTTGGTTATAATGGTTTTGTCCATTGTAAAGGACCCGACCGAACACCACAACTTTAGCTGTGGCAGGAAGGATAGAGTTGACTGAAGCAAAGAAGGCAGACTGTTGTCCTGTGGTATTAATGGGAGGTCCTGGTATTCCTGGAGGTCCTTGTGGCCCTGCTACACCCGGGGGACCTTAAACAAAATAAGACATTGAAGAAAATTATAATGAATGTTGTGGTACCTAATCATTATTGTTTTTTATTAAATGTAATCTTGGCTATATTAGTTCTGTTATCTGGATTGTGAAAATGGGAGCTTTGTGTTGATAGAATATTTAGAGGACATTTTTGACATTCAATTCCTTACCGCGTTCTCCTGGAGGTCCCCTGGGTCCGGGAGGTCCTGGGATGGAATCTCTATCTGTGGATCAATAAATAGATGTAAAATGTTAATATTACAAGCCTAAGAATTGTCATTTAATAACAACAAAGCATTTTTTTTTCAATTTGAAGCAAATCCCCTTAAACCAAGGAAAGGCTAGGAAAAAGGTTAACAGCTTGCAATGGTTTGGTGCAGTCATAAAATACAGCTTGACAGTTGTTACATCCAGATTCATTAATTTATATTACTGCACCAAACCATTGTACAGCAAAGAAGCTTCTAAGTTTGTCCAGATTTGTAGTGAATTAATTGCCATTTTAAGTAAAAACAAACTTTCTCTTTTTGATTGGAGAGAATAAACACTCATCTGACCTCATTTCCAATGTCTGAAATGTTGATGCCACCGTCACCTGGAAGGTCAAACACCAAATCACAGGTGAACTAAACTATGGTCACCATACCATGATATATGCAATACTTTATATGTGCCTATACCACCAAAATCAGGTACTCTACAAACACATATAAAGCAATCAGGAAGTTTAGGCAGAGATTTATGTATAAGCAGAAGATTTATGTTTAAGCATCCCCGGAAGATTTATGTATAAGCATGCAGCAGTTAAGAGCTACTGTATGATGCCTCACCAGTCTCTTTCCAAGGCTCGAGATCAAAAGCTGGGATATTCCCACAGTTAACAAAACTGGCAGTACTCCGGAAGCGGAAAGGATCACTGGGAACTCTAAGGATTCCGGTGTTGTCGCAGATTATGCGGGCCAGTGACACAGAGGCCAGAGCTGTTTTCTGTTTGGTGGTGAACACTCCATTGTTCTCAAACCATAACCTGAACACAAAGCAAAACTTGGCATTAACACCTCTCAAAGACAACAAAATATATCTCACAAACTAAATTAGGGTGTCCTGACTTCCAGGGGGCTGCAGTGTCTTGCAGAGTTTAACTCTAACATGACCCAGCACAGGCGGTGCAATGGTACAGTGGGTAGCAAAAAGCCTCACAACAAGAAAGTCACTAGTTCGAGCCTCGGCTGGGACAGTTGGCATTTCTCTGTGGAGTTTGCATGTACTCCCTGTGTTCGCATGGGTTTCCTCCGGGTTTTTCTCAAAAGTCCATGTGCTATAGGTGAATTAGGTAAGCTTAATTGTCCGTAGTGTATGTGTATGTATGAGAATGTGCGCAGGGTTTCCCAGTAATGGGTTGCAGCTGGAAGGGCATCCACTGTGTAAAACATGTGCTGGATAAGTTGGCACTGTGGCGACCTCTGATTAATAAAGAGAGTAAGCCGAAGAAAAAGAAATGAATGATGAATGAGCCAGCACATCTGATGAACTTTCCTAAAGACTTTGATTAACAGATTAGGATTGAAGGAAAATAATGGACCTCTAGGAGAAAAATTAAACACCCCTACTAAACACAGAAAGATTGTTACCTATCGCCATCTCGGATTTTCTGGAACTGTCTTGCAATCAGGCAGGCAAAAAGAGAACCGACCCGACCACCAGGAGCAAAAGGCTCAGCAACACCTCCCAACCAAACGTCAATGTTCTCAGGGGTGCCATACAGCTTAATCAACTTGCGGGCTAGTTCAGTGTTGTTCATCACCACAGCCAATTCTTGCTCATTCTGAGGAGCAGACAATCCACAGAACCGACGCCATGTATTATAACCTATAAAAGAAACACCGGATGGATATTTATTTAGACTTAAAACCAAAATACACATAAAATGATGATGCAGCATGAAGCAGAGATAAACTTGCCTGGTATAGCATGGTCACGCCCTCTTTGCATGTTGAGGGAAGCCAGATCCAAAGCTATGTGGGATGAGAAGGCAAACAGCCTCTCTCTGAGAGCATCCACCAACATGTGGTCCTGGGTGTTCAGTTTTGCTGGACGACCAATCAATCCACGGATCACAGGATCAATGCCCCCTAGCCAAGAAAAAAACATAAGATTGAATGGAGACACTTGTGGCAAATTTAGTACCCAGTAGGTATGCTGCAACAAGTCTCACAAACTCACCCTCAAAGATTAGCCTCCATGGAGTGAAGAAAGTCTCATAAAGGGGGACACTGGGAAACTGAGGATGGTTCTGGTAGCTTTCATTAAGACGAAAAATGAAGGGTTGGATAGTCAAGTGGGCAAAACGAAAAGCTGCAGTGGCAAAGACGTTCGCAATGCTAGGGTCCACATTCTCATTGTAACCTGAATATGGTCCAAAGTGTCTATTGTATGCATCAGGGCCCACAATTATTGGCACATATTCCTTGATCACCAAGATCTAAAAGAGAAAAGAGAAATTGATTATCCACATATGATGCATTTCACACATAACTCCTTATGTTGATGTGCTTTTCATTGAGTGCCTTTACCTGGTTGAATGCACCGACAATTTTTCTTGCTTCTTGATAAAGAGTTTCACTACTCCAAGTAGGGTTGAGCACATGAAGGGCATGAGCCAATCTATTGTGCTCCCTCACAAAAAGTGTGTGTAAGGAGTTAAGAGCAGGATTCTCATTGACACGAGCATCACCTACACACATTGAGAGTTCATTAGCATTTGTCAAGCTTAAATTGTGTATGTATATAGCTTACATTTTAACTGAATTTACCAATGGTGACAAGAAATATGTCTGATAACTAACTGCATATGAAGAAATAAGATTTGAAGGATAATAAAACTTTAACAGACCTGCAGTGAAGCAAGGAACCTCTGTGAGAGTGCTGTCGTTAAGGATTTTCTGACGAGTGGCGCAGATGTTGGTGTCAATACTAGTAAAGGGCAGGA
This sequence comes from Danio tinwini, assembly GCA_903798205.1. Lineage (NCBI taxonomy): Eukaryota > Metazoa > Chordata > Actinopteri > Cypriniformes > Danionidae > Danio > Danio tinwini. The sequence goes on along the minus strand of CAIGQZ010001492.1, from coordinate 3,910,846 downwards.
GCTCTCGTCCATTGTCTTTAAAACGATTATTGACTAGTAGAAGACCACCATCATTAGTAAGGTCCCGCAGTTCTTTTGCTAGTCCATCCTCTGAACCGTAAACTTGTCCAGCATCTAGGTAAGCTGTCAGAGAATTGATCTGTTCCCGAGCATTTGCGACGCCACCAAACATGTAGGCAGTGTGCCCAGAACCACAAGTCGGTGCTGACCGGAAGACAGGGAGACAGGTGTTAGGGCGCAGACGCTGATCTCCTGGAGGGGCCTGTGTTAAGAGATTAAACATAGCATGAAGGACAGTTTTACAAGGATGTTTTGAAAGATGTTTTACAACTATAAGGGTTGTACAATGCAATAAGATGAACAGTCTTTGACTGACCGGAATTGGGAAGCAGGGTTCAGAGCGCTCACAACTGTTTTCACAGTCAATGCCATTGCTAAAAGACCTAATACTTGGTGAGAAGGGTGTAAAAGTCAGATCGTGGTCAACCCATTGCCCAAAAATGGTAAGCATGAAGGTAAAGTCATGGTCATTCTCTATGTCAGCATCTGCAGTGGCTAGAATGCGATTGGAAACCAGTCTAACCTGAAATCAATGAGGAAGACAAAATAAGTTGATAGCCTACTTGATTGTCAAGTAGACTTCAGTAAGTTATTCATTATAATCATACCAAGGGCAGTGCTGCACCGTTGTGCAACTTATTGGCATCCCATCCTTTTGGCTGTGAAACGGTGTCCTCATATTGAGCAGGCAACCAGCGGGCAAAAGGAGTGTTGGATGCACCAAGACGTGGGTTCTTCCTGGAAATTAAAAATTATGCTGTCAATAAACAACTCTCAATATAAACTACTCTCAATATGAGTTTCGTTCAGAAGACTGACCGATTGTTGCAGACACCACTGGCAGTTCGATACTTGTTTATGAGGGGTGTGGTCCTACAAGATGGTGCCCGGGTTTGAGCTTCACAGCCTGTCATACGTGAAATGGTTTGAAGTTCGTCTTGAGTGAGCAGGTCTGAAGGAAAACAAATACATTATTCAGAATGCCACTTCACAGTGATGAATCTTATCTGTGCTCTGCAGGTTTTTCAATATTTCGTCCTCAAACCTGTAGCATTGATGGACCTCTTGTGTACATGATGGGCTTTCTCACTGATCAGTCTCAGCGTTTGTGCCATGTAGTCTGCAGCTCTTACGGCCTCCCGAGTTTTTCGAGCTGGCTGTTTCAGCAGACGTAGCTTGTCAGAAGGCTTGATGACATCTTTGCGCACCCTTGCTAAACTCCTAAAGGTGGAGAAATATATTTTAAAAATTGATAGATCAACTTCTGGGATGGTGACAGAGGGACTATTGAGCAACATTCTTACAAACTTTACTCACTCATCTCGAGAATACTTGTAAGCAGCGTCCACTATTTTCTTTGCTTCCTCAATTGAATCAAGAATAAAAGGTCTTCCAGGACTCTCTTCTGCTAAAAAGAAAAATATAATAATTACTAACTTGAACATGGCATTAATAATTTATATTTGTTTTGTTTAACTTGTTTTTTTTGGTTTTCACATTGAGTCATGCAGCAATGCACAGATGTACACTGCCGGTCCAAAGTTTTGGGTCATAGGATTTTAAATGTTTTAATATAAGCTAATCCTGCTCACCAAGGCTGCAATGATTTAATCAAAAATACAGAACAAATAGTAAAATTGTGAAATGTTATTGCACTAGAAAATAACTGCTCATAAGTAGTTTATAATTTAATAATTTATTCCGGTGATTTAAAAAATTTATTTTCAGCTTCATTACTCCAGTCTTCAGTCACATGATCTTTCAGAAATCACTCTAATATTAATTATTATTATTATTAATATTATTATTATTATTATTATTATTATTATTATTATTATTATTAATGGTAATAGAAATAAAAGCAATAATGACTGGAGTAATAATTCCATTTGAAATAATAATAAATAAATATTTAATACATTTATTAAATGTCGTCTTGATGAACAAAATTATTTAATTTAAATTATTAAATAAAATTGATAAAAAAAAAAAGCAAAAAAAAAAACTTTTGACCGGTAGTGTACATATATTTTTTGTCCTGAAACGGGATCACCCAAAAGTGATGAGCACCAGACTTTTGCTTCTATATTGTTAAGCATTAATTGTTTTAATTTTGTTGACATAATAAATTTATAAACTTACCCCCCACTGAAAGAGCACAACAGCAGCCCACCACAAAAAGAAAAGTGGGAAGATTCATCTCTAAAAACACATATTGAGACATTTAGAGAGTGAACTCATAACATGCATTGTTTCTAAATTGTAACGATAGTACATGATTATACAAAGTTTTTTAAAATGTTATACATTTTTAAAAGATAATATAGATGAATTTAAACACAATAAAAAAACAACAAGTCAAGTGTCTGTTAAATGTTACAGTAAGTTCCACTAAAAGGTTTGCATTTGCAATCAGCACCACACAGATAAACAGTAACAACATTTTAACGTGCAATTAAATTCTGAAAAATAATAAAAAGTTTCAAATAGCATTTCTTACCAGTAAAACATGTGTGTCTCAGACTTGCTGGTTCTGGTCTTGAGGCTCAGAGTAAGTTATGCTGAATAGATGCAGCGGCTGCTCTTTTAAACCATCCCTCATCCTTAGTCTGCTGAGCATCACTGGGGGAGTTTCTGGTGGTTTACTTCCTTTTTCCTTTTCATTTACCATATGTGGTGCTTATTTTATTGATTTATTGAAGTTGACAGTCTGACACTCATTCACTCATCCAGACTCAACATTACAGGAATCCATAGGCACTTCATATACTTTTTTTTTATAAATAAAAAGAATCATATCATTAAATTGAAAGATTGCATACGATTCGCCTTTAAATAAAACGATTCAGAATCATATTGATGTAAGTGTATTTGCAGATACATTACTAGTCTAGTTTTATCTATTTTTTTATTTAAATAACAATGATCAGCAAAAACATATTTAGTGGCCAAAGTGTAATATATATACATATATATTTATATATATATATATATATGGGTATGGGTATAGCCTAAAAAGGAAATGGTTCTTTCAAGTTCTTCTATGGCATTGCCGGAAAAAAACATCTTTCTGTACCTTTAACATTAGGAGTATATAATTAAATGCTTTTGAAAGTGGTTTATAATGCCCACTTGTAGGCTGTTTTTCTTTTCATATAATTTTTTTTTATTATTAATATAAAAGTGGGGCGACATAGCCGCTCAGGGGTTAGCACTATCACCTCAAAGCAAGAAGGTTGCTGGTTCGAGTCCTGGCTGGACCAGTTGGCAGTTTTTTGTGGAGTTTGCATGTTCTCCCCATGTTCACGTAGGTTTTCTACGGGTGCTCTAGTTTCCCCCACAGTCCAAAGACAAACAGTACAGGTGAATTGAATAAACCAAATTTGCCATAGTGTATGTGTGTGCATGTGACAGTGGATGGGTGTTTCCCAGTATTGGGTTGCAGCTGGAAGGGCATCCGCTGTGTAAAACGTGATGGATAAGAATCAGAATCAGAAAGAGCTTTATTGCCATGTATATTCACACATACGAGGAATTAGTTTTCGTGACAGAGCTTCTACAGTGCAACAGAATTACAGAGACAGGATAAAAAACAGATTATAAATATATTTTAAAAATAGAAGTAAGTAGTGAATGCAAATATACAAATTGACAAGTGTATGTACGGGTATAATACTATATACAACGTTATATGTGCAGCTCTTATGTGCAAATTGGCATGTAAAGTGTATTGTTAAACAAGTGTATATGTGTATAAAAAATGTGTATAAGTTGGCGGTTCATTCCACTGTGGCAACCATATTGATGAATAAAGGGACGAAGCTGAAGGAAAATTAATGAATAACAAAGTCTTATGGGTTTGAACTATAAGGGATTTTTAGATTTTTAACTTTTGTTGTTGTTGTGTTGAAGATAATAATGATAACCTTGAACTTTGCTTGCATTATCAGCTTCGGGAAATTTATTAAACGTAAATAATAACAATTATTAATAAAATTAAATGTTAGTTTTCATTTATATTGTCAACAAAACTCAAACTGGTTTTCGCTCTCATGAGCAACAAATTCAATGGAATGTGATGAAACATTTTACTGGTAGTACATACATCTTGTTACTTTTATTTATCTAGGAGGTCAATAAATCTCTTCAGTTAGACGGTCAAACAATAGTTGAAATTGTTTAACAGCCTAGTGACCTATAATCTCTGACTAAGATGCCAGGAAGCCCTCAAGGAAACATTTCTTTAATTGTATTTAGGATTAATGTTTGTTTCTTTTATTTACCAGCAATGCATCCATCATAGAGGTTATGACACCAGGGATCATGATTTGATGAATCAGACTTATTGTAAATTTGTTTCTATGCATTTGTTTACTAAGTATTTGATGACAGATTGCCTAATGGGAAAATATGCTTACAGACACAGGGGATTTCTAGTACAAGGTACTAAATTTGTATTTTTTTTATTTCATTCATTTTCCTTCAGCTTAGTCCCTTTATTCATCAGTGGTCACCATAGCGGAATGAACCGCCAACTTATCCAGCACATGTTTTACACAGCGGATGGCCTTCCAGTTGCAACCCAGTAATGGGAAACACCCATACACTCTCGCATTTACACTCATACACTACGGCCAATTTAGTATATTCAATTCAGGGAACCCATTTTTTTAATTATACTTGTGTAATGTAGAAGTATATTTTAAGTACACTTCACTTATTAACATTAATGTACTATATTTATAAGTATACTGCATGAATACCTCTTGGGGTTATATTGTCCCACTTTTAGTAACATGCATTACATTTAACTGATGCTACTGCACACAAACACAATCAGTCAACAATTGCTGGCGGTGATGGGACTCAAACCTATGGAGCAACCTTAAATCTTTGTATCATAGCTCTGACTCTTGAACCACAAGGCCACAAGCTCGTATACTTTAACTAAACATATACTTTGGAGTACAAATGAACAGGTATAGGCTAAATATACTAAGACTTTTGTATCAGTATATGTCAAGTATTATTTAGTGCAATATTAAGTATAATTCTGAGAAGTACCTAAAGTGCATTTTGAAGAAATTCGTAAAAAAACTGAAAGAATACTTGTATATACATGTATGAAAGTTGTATATACTAAAAATACATTGGAATAAACTTCTTTATTTGTTTATAAAGGATTGATAACTTCATGTTGTCTCTATCACAGTTTTAGGCACTAAAAATATTTTTTTATTATAATAACACTGTTTAAAAAAATTTACATTGCCGCATTGTCACACAAATGCTAATACTGATCTAATTTCAGTAAAAAGTCTAAAAGAAATTTCAAAAGCCTGAAGCATTTTAACCTCAAAGTAAAAAAGCAGATTGTATGGTTAAATGAATTTCCCTTAAATGTGTCGAAAATATTTTTTGAGGAAGTTGCTTCATTTTGTTGGTTAAGGCAAACCTCAAGATCAAGTTTTCAACATAAACATTGCTAGACTCTCACATATTTACTCTAATCTGAGATGCTCAAGCGTTGTGTGTGTAGACCAGCATGTTCCCCTTCAGGAGGGGAACTTCAATGCTATGTGAAAACTACGCTATGGGGGATTTTGTCAGAATCCAATCATCTGAAAGAGTATACAATCGGGCCAATGAAATGCCATTGAGTTGGCAGCGTCAGCATGCACAGCTGGCGCTAATTACAATTATTCTTGTATATAAGCACTGCACGTGCCAAGATGAGGCATTCTTTTCGCTTCAGATCCTTCTGTCATATGAGGGTTTCTCTGACTGTTACGTCAGAGAGAGAGAGAGAGAACTAGAAAGCGGGCTGCTTCTCCCGGTCCAGAGTGTGCGATACACGGCAGCAGACGGTCGAGCTGGATTTCTCACTTACCTGGCATTCTTTGGGTCCAGTCCGCCAGAGCGATTTGTATTGTTGCGAATTACCTAAAAGAGCAACATGGTTGTGCAATGCGTCTTTTTCAAAACGTCACTCCGACCGTGCGTTTCTGGTAGCATGTTGATGCCGTGCTTGTGGGCAGTGCATGCCATCACTGCAGTGGCATGTCTGTTGTTCGGTTAAGATTGCGGCTTGCTCTTGCAAAAGAACCACCCACCCCAGTTGGCTCCCGCTCCGCGGTTGCCACTCGGACAGATCTGAGGGTTACAGTGGAAGTAAATCTGTCGCCCTCAGGCTTGCGGACCTCTCACTCCTCCATGTGCTCCATCCAAGCTTCGAGTGAGAGAAGCGCTCCATTCTCAGATGGTCACCCTCTCACTTAATGACACAGAGGCTCAGATTTCTATCACTGCATCGGAGGACGGGCTGTCATTGTCTGATAAGGATTCACACCCACTCCTTCCCTCCAGGGTAGCGAGCATGGGGTCTGACCTATGTTATGTGGAGGATGTAAAAAAGGCAAGTCTGTCTAAGCCTCCTGTCCCCTTTTTCTTGGAGGGCACCTTTCTCTGCCCGATCTGCGTGCGCCTCCGCCCTCACCACCCTTGATGGCGGAGCAGCCAAGGGGTACAAGTCGATTTCCCAGATTGAGAATGCCATAGCGGGCCTGCATGGTGTCTCTTCCTGGCGGGGTTAGCTTTATCTCCCGTCCAAGGCATGTAGGTTATCTGCCTCCCTCGGAACCAAAGCCTACACAGCCACGGGCCAGGCTGGTTCTGCCCTGCGAGAGCTGCTCCACCACCGCCACCCCCACCTGCACCTCCGGCCAAGCGGCAGCGCTGGACTCTTCATCCAACGGCATTTTAAAACGCCATCAAATCCTTAACTTGGCTTCACAGGCTGCTGTTCAGACTGCTTATACAGAGGAGCATCCTCCGCTGCGTTTGTCCTTGGGATTGGTCTGCAGTAATGGACCCAAAGGACGCATACTTTCATGTCTCCATACTTCCACGCCACTGTCAGTTTCTGCGGTTTGCGTTTGAAGGTCGAGCCTGGCATAACAAGTCCTCACCTTCAAGAACTCTCTGTCACCTCTGGTTTTCGCCAAGCTCGCAGAGAGTGCTCTAGTGCCTCTTTGGTCCACAAGCATCAGCATACTCAATTACCTCGACTGGCTGATTTTAGCGCTCTCGCGGGATCAATGGATTATGCACAGAGACAGGATGCTTCGGCACCTCAACCTATTGGGGCTTCAGTTCAACCAAGAAAAAGAGCAAGCTCCCCGAGAGCGCGCACAGTTGAGGCTGACCTGTATGAGAAAGTTCGACAAAGAAAATGTGGTCCCACTGATATTATTTCAGAGGCTCCTGGAGCATATGGCATCCACAGCCTCTGTCTCGCCGCTCAATTGCTCCATATGAGACCACTTCACGATCTGGTCCCAAGACACGCATGGCACGCGAGCGCGCACCGGGTGACTGTTACTCCGCTGTGTCGCCGCACCCTCAGCCTCTGGACAGACCCTGCGTTTCTACAGGCCTGTGTGCCGCTAGAACAAGTGTCCAGGCATATCATTGTTTCAATGGATGCTTCCAGTTGCAATGGGGGACCGTGTGTTGCGGGTATGCAGCTGTAGGTCTGTGGTAGGAACCTGGTTGCATTGGCATTTAATCACCTGGAGCTGTTGGCAGTGTATCTCGCGCTGCGCTGTTTTTTACCAGTGCTAGAAGGGAAACATGTGCTGGTCAGGACAGACAGCACAGCGACATTGGCGTATTTTAACCGCACGGGGGGTAACCCCTTTCGCCGCATGTTTCAGCTCGCTTGCCGTCTGCTCCCCCGGAGTCATACGCGGTGGAATCGCTGCATCCCATTCTTCCCCACTGAGCTCAACCGTACAGCCGATGCGCTCTCATGGCAGTTTCGCCTGGGAAAATAGAGACACCACCTCGTCTGTCCAGCTGTTGTGGGTGTGTTTTAGTGCAGTGGCTACACAGCTGGCCCTGGGGTGTGCGAATACACATTTCTCCAGTGAGCCTACTCACACAGATACTGTTTAATGTCAGGGAGGATAAGGAACAGGTCTGTTTATTGCACCTCTCTGGCTCAGTCGGACCTGTATTTCAATTCCCCTTGTAATGGCCCCTCTCTGGCACATCCCCTGGAAGAAACTTCTTCTCTGGGACAGACACCGTTTGGCACCTGAGCCCAGATCTATGGAGCCTCATGTATGGTCCATACATGGAGTGTGGAGGACTTTAGTGACCTTAACGATTGGTTAATGGCATCACTCAAACTAGAGCACCCTCTACGAGGCATGCCTATGCCCTGAAGTAGAGTCTATTCGCTGTGTGGTAAACTTTTCTGCGAGAAAGACCCCAAACATGCCAGATCAGTGTGATGCTATCCTCCTTCAGTTGATTGGAGCTAAGGCTGTCCCCTCCGCACTGAGGGGTTTGTGTTTTAATCATCCCCGCTTTGAGGACGCAGCGATGGTGGCACGCTGGGAAAGCATCGCCTCATCATCGCATTGCCAGAGGCGCAAGACTTGGATATTAATTCTATCCTGTTCCCCTCTCATACCCACTTGAAGATCTCTCTTAGGAGAGGTCTGCTCGATCCACTCGACTCAGTATCTTTAAAATTTATGTCCAGGTAGACAGCTCTGCTGGTCGCGTTGGCATCGGTCAAATAGACAGGTATCTGGGGGCATTTTTGGTTAGTGAAATGTGCCAGCGTTTTGGGCCGTCCCACTCTCACGTTTTTCCTGAGACCCTGAGGTGCCCTAGGTTCCTACAGCGTTATTTTTAAATTACGTAGTGAACCTGCAAGGGGTGCCCACGGAGGAGGCAGACTCAGCCCCTTTATTGCTGTAATCCGGTTCGCGCTTTGCATATTTATAAGGACCGTACTCAGAGCTTTTAGGTCATCTGAGAAGCTCTTAATCTGTTACGGTGATCGGCAGAAGGGAAGTGCTGTATCCAAAGAGGTTGGAACAAACCCACTAAACAGTGGATGCCATCTCTCTGCTTATCAGAGCCAGGGCGAACCGTGCCCCCCCGGAGTGTGAGCGCACTTCACTCGGAGCACGCATCCTTTTGGGCATTAGCACGTGGCGCCTCTCTAACAGACATTGTAGAGCTGCGGGCTGGGCAACACCTAATACATTTGCGAGATTTTTGGATCTTTGAGTGGAGCCGATTTCCTCACGTGTGAATCCCGGTGAATGAGGAAATTTGGTTAGGTGTTGTAAAAACACAGAGGTACGTGAGCTTTCTCACTGTCAGTTGAGTTCCCCACTTGGCGAACCCTAGTCTGCCCATTTGGGCAGCAGGTGGCCTCTGCAGCATCCTCCCTATCGGGACTGCACGCTTTCTCAATGTCGTGTTTAAAATTCCTAGAGTTTAACTAGGTGCATTTTACGATTCCCGAAAAACATATCTATATCTGTAAAATCTTCTTAATAAGTGTGATAAGTAAGGGCCAGAGAACATGTTGGAAGACTGCGCCTCTGATGATGCAGGTGCACTCATGCTCTTGGCTTGACATAACCTCTCATCAGGGGCAAAGTAAGGTTCAATCATTAGAAAGAGCTTTATTGTGGCGCGTTTAATAGATTCCCCCATAGTGGACGTTTTCACATAGGATTGAAGTTCCCATCCCGAAGAGAACGCTCTGGTTATAGAAGTAACCCTCGTTCCCCGAGGGGGGGAACAGAAATGCTATGTTCTTATGCCACAATGATTGCCCCTTATCTGTGAAAGGCTTTTCAACTAGAAAAGGATGCCTCAGCTTGGCACATGCAGCGCTTACATACAAGATTAATTGTAAGTAGCGCAAGCTAAGAACTGAGTGTTTCCCCTGACCAGCCGGACTCGTGTCTTCCCTACCCGCTAACCAGCTTATCATATGTAGCACTTCCCCTCCATAGGGCTAGTCAATATGTTCTTATTGCCATCAAGTGTCCCCTCTTGGGTAGCAGGTTGCCTCAGCAGCATCCTCCCCCTTCAGGGACTGGCATGCTTTCCCAACGTACTTTTGTATTCTAAAAAACCCACTCGTAGCAGTGCAATTTGGCTGTATAATGTCACTGGTGGGACACTGAGGCATTTGGCCTGCAGCCTCATGCCAACACATGCCTCCCACCAGTGGCGATACACAGCCATATCGCACTACACACACACACACACACACACACACACACACACACACACACACACACACACACACACAATGTTACGTTGGGTAAACACACCACATCAGGCTATGAATGTTTTTTTTTTTCACTTGCACTCCAGTGATGACCACTATATCAGCCCAGGCTCAGCAATGTTTTGCTCTCTCTTTACAACATTACAACACTTCTCTTTCTGAGGAGAGTTGTTTAAGATGAGCCTTTCAAAATTGGTCACACATAATAGCTTTCATTATCATTATTTTATGTTTAACAACTGATTATTATTTTTAAATGGCATTAAAATGGGAATAAAATGCACTGTTGAAATGTGACGTGAACCCTTCAGTATTAGAGTATTAGGTGGATTTACTTTAGTTGAAAACACAAGGAAGAAATCTTGGAAACACCTTGAAAACACACCTGGAAAACAATTAATTCAGTATTTTTAGAGTCAACTTTTGTGTATCCAGTAAGTTCTGGGGAAACACAAAGAACAAAGAACACTTCATATTACCAATAAGGAATGAGGAAAACTTCATAATAACTGACAACTAACGAGGAACGCGGAACTTTTAATAACCAACCATATTGTTGAAATGTTGATAAGTCTTACAATAGCGCATAATGCACAAAGACAATAACCATTGTATTAGTTTGATGGCCAATAATAAAAAAAGTTACATTCTGTGTTACTTGTAAGAAAATATTATCACAATGTGGTCATTGGGGCTGTGACAAGACACAGTTAAAGTCAGAATTATTAGCCCCCCTTTAGATTTTGTTTTATGTTTAACAGAGGTGGCGCAGTAGGTAGTGCTGTCGCCTCATAGCAAGAAGGTCGCTGGTTTGAGCGCCGGCTGGGCCAGTTGGCAGTTGGGCTCTGTGTTGAGTTTGCATGTTTTTCCTGTGTTGTAATGTAATGTAATGTGTATTTATATAGCGCATTTATCGTGTATGGCCATACACCCAAAGCGCTTCACAATCATGAGGGGGGTCTCTACACCACTACCAATGTGCAGCATACACTTGGATGATGCGACAGCAGCCACAGGACATTGGCGCCAGTGCGCTCACCACACACTAACTATAGGTAAAGTGGAGAGACAGTGATAGAGCCAATTAAGTAGATGGGGATGATTGGGAGGCCATGACGGTTAAGGGCCGAGAGGGAATTTAGTCAGGACACCGGGGTTACACCCTTACTCTTTACAAGAAGTGCCATGGGTTTCCTCGGGGTGCTCCGGTTTCCCCCACGGTCCAAAGACATGCGCTTTAGCTGAATTGGCCCTAGTGTATGTATGTGAATGCAAGAGTGTATGGGTGTTTCCCAGTGCTGGGTTGCAGCTGGAAGGGCATCGCTGCGTAAAACATGTGCTGGATAAGTTGGCGGATCATTCTGCTGTGGTGACTCCTGATTAATAAAGGGACTAAACCAAAAAGAAAATGATTGAATGAAATGATTGAATGAAGATCACAGTGCAGAACCAAAATACAAAATATTTGTCATTTTGACTAAACATTTGTCATATTTTAATGTGTTCCTCCATCCCTCCAAACACTAGATTTGACCCATTTGTCAACAATAATATAAAAAAAGTCCCTATATAAGATAAGTAAAAGGTTTAAAAAGCAAACTTTGTACTGTAAGTCATGTTTAAAATGGTATTGCAGAGGAAAAACCTTGTAGTCTTTATGTCAGCATTGCCCAAACCTGTTCAGAATCATTTAGTCCTTCTTTTATCTGCTACTTCAGATTGTAAAGGATTTGCACACCCTTGCTTTACAGTAGCTGACAGTGATTTGTATTAAAAAAATTATGGGTTTTATTTATAAAAAACAATCATCACCACTGAAAGTAGGTGACTGGAAATGATTAAAGGTCATTAGATGATAACAGAGGTTTTTGCGGTGTCTTTGTCACAGTTCAGTGTTGTTTTACAGCAGTCTTTACCCATAAACCCTCTGCAAAACATCCATAAAAGCTGTTAAGGGAAATCTTGCCATGTAGGCTAGTAGGTAATAATTTCCATGCATAATATAAGTGCAGTTAAGCGATTCATCACAACTAATCGCATACAAAATAATGTTTTGTTTTAATAATAATTTTGTGCATACTGTGTATAATTACTCTGGACACATAAATACACACATCCATGTATACACATGTACTGAATACAATTAAAAATTGATACATATGTGAATATTGTTGGTGACACGGTGGCTCAGTGGTTAGCACTGTCACCTTACAGCAAAAAGATCACTAGTTTGAGTCCCAGCTGGACAAGTTGGCATTTCTGTGTGGAGTTTGCATGTTCTCCCCGTGTTGGCGTGGGTTTCCTCCGGGTACTCCGATTTCCCCCACACTCCAAAGACTTGCTGTATAGGTGAATTGAATAAACTGAATTGGCCGTAGTGTATGAGTGTGTCTGAGTATGTATGGGTGTTTCCCAATACTGGGTTGCAGCTGGAAGAGCATCCGCTAGTAAAACAAAAAAAAAATTGTCTTTAGTCTTTGTTAACATTTTGCAAATACAACTGTTCAATTTTAGTATGATCCCATCTCAATCAAATGTAATAAACAGATTCAGCTTCTGATTTGAAGGTTGTGTTAGTGAGTGCTGGAGTCTCTGAAGTGATGTTTACATGACACTATTCATTCATTCATTCATTTTCCTTCAGCTTAGTCCATTATTTATAAGGTGTCGCCACTGCGGAATGAACCGCCAACTTATCCAGCATATGTTTTATTGCAGTTTTATTGTTCCCTTCCAGCTGCAACCCAGTACTGGGAAACACCCATACACTCTCACATTCAAACACACACATACACTATGGTCAATTTAGTTCATCCAATTCAACTATAGCGCATGTCTTTGGACTGTGGGGGAAACCTGAGCACCCGGAGGAAACCCACCTGAACATGGGGAGAACATGTAAACTCAGCACAGAAATGCCAGCTGACTCAGCCAGGACTCGAACTAGCGTTCTTCTTGCTGTGAGGTGACAGTGCTAACCACTGAGCCACCATGCCGCCCTACATGACGCCAACTACAACTGAAAATTTTAATCGTTTTGGCCATTTATTTACATCACAGATGTCAAACTCAGTTCCTGGCGGGCCGCAGCTCTGCACAGTTTAGTTCCAACCCTAATTAAACACACCTGATCAAACTAATTGAGCGCTTTAGGCTTGTTTGATACAGAAAGGGGTGTTGAAGCAGGGCTGGAACTAAACTCTGTAGGGCTGTGGCACCCTAGATGTACATGACCCTCAAATTTTAGGGACCTGAAATGCTAACTTGCTCCAATGCACGTTTTTCAAAAATATACAGTTGTATTCTCTATATAAACTACAAAAGTGTCATTCCGCTACATGTGTGGACATACAGAGGAACGAAATGTCATCTCTCGTAGTACAACGGTGCTACATAAATTAATCAGAAATACAAACACAACGCTAGACATAAGAGCTATTTAAAAAAAAATATGCATAACTAACATATACTAAAAGATACTTAACTATACACATGACAGGCTATACAAGTAATTTTACATGAGACTGAACAATCTTGTGCAGGATATAGTGCAAAAGAGGTATTTAAGGTTTAATTTTGTGCAAAAGAATATTTTTTCCTGCTGGTGAACTTATCTGGTGTCACTCTGGTCAGGTGTGATTTTACTAGGCAAATGAGAAATGTGTAAATAAATAAAAATAACTTGTATGACACATCAAAGGGTAAAAAAGATGCTTGTAAAACCTGACTTTTACAGCATATTGTAAATGAGCAGCGTAAGTGTGTTTGTCTGTAAAAACGTCAATATCAGCCAGAGTTATGCAGAGTTTTGATAACTTGTATTTATTGCTTTGGAGAAATAAGGTGCACCTGATTTAATAAGGAAATGTGCAAGTTGTCGATAAAAAAATATCAGACATGTTTTATGTGCTCAATGACGTAGGTATGTCTTTTGAAAGACAGCCAACAAGATATGTGCACTTTTTATGTGTACACTAAAAAAATATTCAGTGTAAATACCACAGTAATAAATAACCACAGAGTGCTATTCTAATAAAATCTGGTTGTTTGGGTTGGGGGAAAAGCATATTAAATGTTACATTTTTTATATTTTATTTATTTACAAAAGTATTTTCAAAGTATGTGAGAATGGAGCAATACAGAAAGTGCAGAGTACCGATCATTAATTATTAAGTTAAGAAACTGAGCAAGTTTGTACAATTAAAACACTGTCTAAAGGCTAAAACAAATGCATTTTACAGTATATTTCATAGGATCAAATGTATTAACTATTTACTTTCTCATTTTTCTCATGGTTTCCCTCAATACTTGATCTCACACTTGCAAGTGTAAAATGTTTCATTGTAAGAACTGAGTACATCAGTTGAAGTTGAGTTCCAGAAGTGCAACAGTGTAACTCTTAGGAAACACAACCAAATTTGCGTAAATGAGCTCATCCTCAGTGCAGTGGAAATAGCGGTTTGAGTTTTGTGGTGGAGTATTACACCAATTTTCTACTGTCTCCACTTGCTCCATGTCAAGTTTAGAATTGATTTTAAACTTTTAATTTGTTTTTAATGCCGTCAATGACCTTGCTCCTACTTATTTATGCAAAATTTTGCACATTCACAAACCCAGCAGAGCTTTGCGATCTGTTGACCAACTTCTGCTTGAAGTCTCTTGGTCAAGATACAAGCAGTGGGGTGACCTCTCTTTTGCGACGGTTAAAAATTGTCCCGTTAAAAAACAGTAAGTTACTGGCAGCACGGTTGCCAGCAAGTTACTGTTAAATTAGTAGCATCTTGTTGTTGCTCTGTAAATTTACAGTAAAATGCTGGCAGCTGCGGTTGTCAGCAATGTAGTTACTTTACAGTATGTACGATATACATCGATATACACAATACTCAAGTGAACTCATTTTGTTCACTGAAAGCGACTGCCTCAAATTGACCAACTGCTGTATGAGCTTATGAAGTAATGTGCTATATATGCTCAGAAGCATACTTGTAAAGAAACTTGAAACAATGTGTTACTTTGTTAATGATTTAGAATTTTTTTTTTGTTATTTTGTTGTATTCTGTATATGGTTTGATTTGATGAATGAATTAGGTTGTTTGGGGACTTTAATTATGACATCAAAATTGCAGAGCCAACTGTATATATATTGCGTGTAGTAATAAATGAAAATAAAGCATGGAACGCTAGGTGAAACACGGTAAAAAGGGCACAGGTATATGGTTGCTTCACTGATTCCTCTTTCATGAGTTTTAGCTCCTGGTTTGATGGAAAAATAAGTTAATTTGGTTTATTTGTTTAAGATTAAAGAGCCCCTATTATGGGTTTTTGAAAATGACCTTCCATGTAGTGTGTAACACAGCTCTTAGTGAAGTGAAATATCCAGCTAAAGCTTAAATCTGAAAGTGGACAGTTTTTAAAACTATTGATTCATCTATAAAAGAGTCGACTCATAGTGGTTTAAATGAATCGTCTTGATAACGAATCTTTAGCCGTTTCGGCGTGACGTCGTCACGAAACATAATGGTTGCGCGTGCAGACCCGGCAAAATTTAAACCTGCGGTCCCGCCCACTAACACAGCAGCAAGACGCTCATGAAGACGCTGTGTTTACCTGGATATTGTTGGAAGTGTGAGGGAAAGGAGTCGTTCAGAAATCTGCACCATACCTGCCAACACTCCAGTTTTTCCCGGGAGTCTCCCGTATTTCAGACCCGTCTCGGTATTGTTCTGTCATCGGATCCTATACCAATGTTGGCGACACGCGGCCGCGGGCTTGATAAACCACGCTGGCCATATTACTGTCTCGCGCTGAACGCTGTCGACCAATGGCAACATGCTTTCATCAGTCCAATCAGCGCAGATTAGATTCGCGCTAAGCAGGGGTTTGGGAACAAATAAATTGCTGAACGATTCATATGGGAGTCGCTGGGATAATTAGGTAAAAATAAATGCATATTATAAGACCATGAACGTGTTTTTTGACCTTGCATACATATCAGTATGTTGTTAGAGACCCATAAAACCGAAATATGACCCTTTTCAATGTGTAATAGGGGCTCTTTAATGTTTGATTGCTGATGTTGGCTTAACTTTCGGGATTCATTTGTGTTTGTTATTAAAGATGTTAAAGACTGGATGACCAACAATTTTTTTCTCTTAAACTCAGACAAAACAGAATTATTACTTATTGGGCGTAAATCCTGTACACAGCAGATCTCACAACTTGACCTGCAATTAGAGGGATACAAAGTTAGCGTAGCTTTACTACAAAAGATCTGGGTGTCATATTAGACAGTAATTTAACTTTTAAAAAATCATATATCCCATGTCACAAAAACTGCCTTCTTTCATCTGAAAAATATTGCTAAATTACGAAGTATGGATATCAGATGCAGAAAAGCTAGTTCATGCTTTTATGACTTCTAGGCTGAATTACTGTAATGCTCTGTTTGCTCCTCTATTAACAAACTTTAGCTAGTACAAAATGCAGCTGCCAGAGTTCTTACCAGGTCTAGAAAATATGATCATATCATCCCAATTTTATCCTCCTTACTGGCTGCCTGTTAGGTTTCGTATTAAATATAAAATATTACTTCTTACCTATAAAGCTTTAAATAATCTAGCTCCTGTTTCTCTAACCAATCTCTGTCTCGCTACAATCCAACTCGCTCTTTATGATCTCAAAACTCAGGGCTTCTGGTAGTACCTAGAATAGCAAAGTTGAGTAAAGGAGGTCGAGCCTTCTCATTTATGGCCTCTAAACTCTAGAATAGCCTTCCTGATAATGTCCGAAGTTCAGACACACTCTCACAGTTCAAAACTAGATTAAAAACCTATCTTTTTAGCAAAGCATACACTCAGTGCATCACTTAGCGGTATGACGCATGAGTGTGCCCCACGCAGGTTTTTGCATCTCGTTTATATACACTATGAACAGTAGCTATGCTTATTATTCTCTTTATTCTCTATTTCCACTTGGGGGTACTCTATGCAGCGTCACTGATGCAATCCAAGACTAGCGACAAGATGATCCCAAGTTTTTCATAATCCTGGACCAGGCCGCAGCTGCTGTGGTGGTCATGGAAGAGTGGAGAGCAAGAGACTGATTCCTGTGACACTCCAGGGAAAGACAAGTCTTCGCTGAGGTCCAGCATTCTCCAGCTTCCGGCGCCTAGACTGCAGCTCTGCACAAGACGTTTGGCCATAGGGGAAATAGTCATGTCCAACTAAGTCTGGTTTCTCTCTAGGTTTTTTAAATTCTTCACTTTCACCAATTGGTGAAGTTTTTTCCTCGACGCTGTCGCCACTGGCTTGCATTGTTTGGGATCTGTAGAGCTGAGCATTGATGGATTTGCTCTTCAGTGTTTGGACTCTCAGTAGTGATTATTAAACCACACTGAACTGAGCTAAACTGAACTGACCTTTAAAACTAAAAACTGGACTGACACTATCAATTTACTATAATCTTCTGTTTGAAGCTGCTTGGACTACATTGTAAAAGCGCTATAGAAATAAAGGTGAATTGAATTGAATTGAATTTGTTGTTTGTTTATTTTCTCTCTAGCTCTTACCGTGATTCATGATGCAATGATGCTTAATATTTCTGCGGAGTGTGACTAATAAATGAATCGTGAACCATCAGTGAAAGACTTAATCATCTTTTAACCAGGACGCTACAGTAAGAACGTATTTAATCGGCCCGGCAACCTTGTCAACATGATGAACTGCATTGATTCGATTTGGGAAAAAAGGCGGCGTTGCTCCTTTTGTCTTGTCAGTTATAAATTGTGTTGGGAACTGCGCGATCGCCGTGGATGATGATGGATCAAAGGTCGACTAAGTTTAAGGACTCGGCTTAGCGTGTAGCAGGCAAACGGGTCGTATGAACTGCATAAGGAAGTCCTGTTTTGTTTACATGGACCGCAGTGAGTTCTATGGATTGAACTGTTTCTCAGATGAGTTCTGAATAGATAAATTTGCTTTAGGTTTCGTATTTATGCTTGCAATGGACTGAATGTTGATCGGTTTCACATTTAAGTGTTAATATCTTAACCACACTGATTGCATACTGAATGTGAAAGTTACTGTTATTTGTTCTTTGTGTAAGTATAAAAGGGAAAATGTCGAGGTCAGACACAGGTGTAAAAGATCTAAATAAGCAAAATGATAATCGTGCTGAAACTCAAAGTAAAAGTGTACGTCACTCAAAACTCGTTCTCGTTCTCACTGAAAAAATGCAGACTTACCAAAAAAGAAGAGTGACAAAAAAAAGAAAAAAGAAAAAAGAATTACTCGTTTGTATGCTAAGTGGAAAGTTGAGGCCCGTAGTGCTCGTGAACGTCTTAAAACTAATATTACAGTGACCCAATTAGCTATGGTAATTGATGACTTAGAGGCAGCAAAAAATAATGTTTTAAGAGAGTACAATGATTTTAGAAAGCGTGTGCTACCTACAATGGAAATAAGGCGAAAAACTGATGCGTGTGAAGCTGTCATTTGCTGTCAATCGCTGATATTATTGAAATCATCTATGAAAGGATATTTAGGTGTCAAGGTTTCCGCTACATTCATTCTTCCATGGTGGGGTGCCACACCAAAATTCATCCCGCCATGGCTACATTACAGCTTCTTATTTAAAACATTGTCATTTTTTAAAATAGTGGGTTATAATTGCACCAAAACGTATTAAAAGGTAAGTGAATTATAACAGCGCAAACTTTTCTGTAACCCTAGTAGTGCTGTGCGTTATTTGTTTAACCTTTTAAGGTGACATGCTGGCTGACTGACTGACAGGTGCGTGATGCGTGAGGCCAGCAAACATGACGTATAGGTTTTAGTTAGGATGAACACAGTTTCCATAATTATATTTTATTTATAGATAAAGGTCTATGGTTCTGCATACAACATACAAAGACTTTATCTTGCTGGAGTTTATAGCTGTTTCACTTTACTTCAGGACGCAATAATGCCGCTCTGTAGGTCTATTGGAGACATTCATAAATATTCCTAGCCAATCTAATACATGTTAGAGACATATTCACTACATATGTGCGCTAAATTGCACTTTAGCAGAGTTTATTTGAGAGTGCACAAGAAAATCTGCACTTGAGCAGCATATATTTAAGGGCATACAAGAAGTTTTGCAAGCAAAAAGATCTGCATGCTCGTATTACATAAATCCGATCTCGACTTAATACTGCGTCAAGACATTTGTCATTGAAATAACGCCATAGGTAGCTGGTAGATCAAAAGGTCCGACACAGCTGGAAAAAATCCTAGAGGAAACACTGGGTGTGGATAAGGAGTTTGACGCTGAAAGGAAAAGGGGACGCCTTCAAATGTTGTTGGACCATAAGCATGCACACTCGATTTTTGGGTCAACTGTTTCATGCATCAGTCAAGGGGCAAGCAGTCATTCCAGTCAATGCTCTGTTATTTCAAGTTTGGCAGCTAAGAGAGTAGATGCTGCTGCAAATTTGGCAACTAAGCAAGCTGTTTATGATTCTTTATTAGAAGAAACAAAACATAAGGAAAGGATACAACAATTGGAAGAGCAGCATAATAAAGCAATGGAAGCTGAAGTGAAAGAATTGGAGCGGATACAAGCACAAAAAGATGTAAAAAGCTGCGCAAGCCAGAGGTGGGACCAAGTCATTGTTTGGCAAGTCACAAGTAAGTCTCAATTCATTGCCCTCAAGTCCCGAGTCAAGTCCCGAGTCAAGACAGGCAAGTCCCAAGTCAAGGCCAACAAGTCTCAAGTCAAGTCCAAAGTCCTACGGTTTGACTTTCGAGTCTTTTTAACAGAAAAATAAAATATATACAGATTATGTATGGTTGTAAGATCTGTATTTATTAAACAAGCCTACTTTATAAAAGAACATTGCTCAGATACATAAAAATACAAATGTAATTTTCTGAAAAAGTGCTGAACAGTGCTGCGTCTCGTCTCCACAGCATATTGCACAAGAATGAGTTCCACCACAATAGAGTCTATTTTGCCTCACATCACACAGAAATTGCAGGTCTACTGCTGTCTAATTCATTAAGTTTAGTTGTGCTATGTTATGTCTTCGGTGATCAACTTGTGATTAACCAAAATTACATAAACGACCTCAATGAGGCAGCAGTAGACCAACAACTCCTGTATGCTGCAAAGTAAAATTGAGTGAAGTTGGTATTTTGTCAGTTGAATCTCCTGTGTGATGAAGAGATTAAGATTCAAATCCGTCTAGCAGCAATGTAAAATGGTAGCACATATTCTCAATGAAGTAGGCTACTTCATACAAACAATAACGATGTTTTCTTCACATAACATTGAAGAACTTTCTCTACGCTCTCTACCTTGTGTGATGCTCGTGCACCGATTTCCTCTATTTGTGGACAAAACTGCTTGTGAGCTCTCAAATATATGCTGCTCGCGCACAAATTTTCTCACTCTCTCAAATATGCACTGCTCACGCACAAAATTTCTTGCACGTTCTCAGAGATTATATGCAGACTCACAATTTGTGTCTTGTGTTCCCTCTTCCTTTCGTGGTTTTTGATATGATTTATATTGGTGCACTGTTTATTAACAATAACCAAAATACTAAAATAGACTTACATATAAAAAAAATTATCTAATAAATCATAAAATTTTGGGCTGTGTTATATGATGATATTTCCAGTTTCAAACACTTAAAGAAACAGAGAATAGACCAGTGGCGCCCCCAGAAAATTTTCTTAGGGGTGGCTAGAAGAGGTCGCACCGAATCTTGGGGTGGCACACAAAAAAAAATTATGAATTCAGTGTAATGTTATATTTTTGTTTCTGGTAAATGAAATAATGTGGTTTTCATTTATATAATTAAATACTCTTAAAACATTGCAATTTATTACCCCCCCAAAAAATCAATAAATTCAAATTCAATAAAATTAAAAAAATATTTAGTTTTTAAACATGTTTCATTTATATAAATAACTTTTCAGTTATTTTCACATACTTTTATTGTACAGCATACGGTATATGCCGTGTCTAGAATTAATGAAGAATAATGAATTAATTAATAAAACAACCAAATGAACAAAAGCCATTACTATATATGCACAAACTCTCATTTATCCATATTCCTTTTTGAGCCACATTATTATTAAAACAGCTTTTTCTATTGATGTACATTAGGGTAAATAATAAATTGCCATTGCTATCTATATTGAAGGTGTGTGCGTGCTGTCAAGGACGATCGGGGAGGGGGTGGGGAAGTGAATCAGCTACATTAGTGGCACCAATCAATCCACAATAATTTAGTGGCTGCTATTTATTTATTGAAATATTGTGCTTTTACATAAGTACATTTAAATTAATAATGTCAACAGCAAAATCATATTGGGGTGGCCACAGGGGTGGCTAGAGTTTACACAGGGGTGGCTCTGGAATAGACGTTGGATGTAAAGAATACATTTTATTTTAAAAACATTTATTAAACATCCTAAAGGTGCACCATACTAATCAAATAAAAAACATTTAAACAATAACTAACGAAGCAGAAATGTAACTGTGATAAAAATAAGGAAAAACTTAAGCCTACTGTACTATTCATTTTTTAAATAAATGTCACTATCAATCCCATTTTATCATGGCAAATAAAATAAAGTCTTAATAAATAAAGTAATCTGTTGTGGTAATACTGTAGTTGCTATAGTAACACAACATTAATTCATTTATTCATTTTCTTTTCAGCTTAGTCACTTTATTAATCAGGGGTCGCCACAGCAGAATGAGCCGCCAATTTATCCAGCACATTTTTACGCAGCGGATGCCCTTCCAGCTGCAACCCATCTTTGGGAAACATCCACACACACTCATTAACACTCATACTCTACCATTTAGCCTACCCAATTCACCTGTACCGCATGTCTTTGGACTGTGGGGGAAACTGGAGCACCCGGAGGAAACCCACGCAAACGCAGGGAGAACAAAAACACTGGGCAAACTCCACACAGAAATGCTAACTGACCCAGCCAAGGTTTGAACCAGCGACCTTCTTGCTATGAGGCGACAGCACTAGTCACTGCGCCACTGCGTTGCCAGTAACACAACAAGTGTAATATAAACAAATTACCCAGTACTGTTTTTTTTTTACACTATAGGGTATATTATACTACAATTCACCACACTTTACTGTAGTAAAACTACACTCTATTTAATTTTATCAGTTCACTATTCTTAATACTACAGTATGCTGAAGCATTCATTAACAAGTTGTAAATAATACCAGCCTAAAACATAGGCAGTACACCTAACACTCAAAAACACTAGAATTTATTATAGAGTTTACCTTAACCTTTCAAGTTTTTCGTGTATGCTAAGGAAAAGTAAATACAAAACTAAGTTCAAAAATAAATGAACGAGTCTGCATTGTTTAGCATTTTCATTTCATATTTCCACAACATTAACATTCATGTAATTTATTTATTTGCCCACATTATTTATTGTTTATATATTTATTTATGCAGGAATTTGTGTATTTATTTATTTGCGTATGTATTTATTTATTATTTATTTATTGGCATATTTATCTATCTATTTATTTATTTATGCAGGAACTTATACATTTATTTACTCATTTATTTATTTACTTGTATATTTACTTAT
>CAIGQZ010001492.1:3863316-3879406 GCA_903798205.1 Danio tinwini | reverse complement strand
CAGAAAGTTGCAGTCTATGCCCTTAATATTTATCTTTGGGTATCGTACTTTTGTGCTAGGTACTAAAAAAGTGGTATGGTATGCTATTTTACCATTCACAACTTGAACCATACTATAAAATGAGATATAACAGTTACCAGTACCTAATGTCTGTATACCAGTATCTGATAAATAAGAACTAATATTTAAAGAATAAGCACTAGTACCTAAAGAAAACATGCTAATATCTAATGAATAAGTACTAATAAATAGGTACTTGTAGCACAGGGATCACCAAACTTGTTCCTGGAGGTCCGGTGTCCTGTAGATTTTAGCTCCAACCCTAATCAAACACACCTGAACAAGCTAATTAAGGTCTTACTAGGTATACTTGAAACACCCAGGCAGGTGTATTGAGGCAAGTTGGAGCTAAACCCTGCAGGGCCTCCTAAACCTCCAGGAACGACATTGGTGACCCCTGTTGTAGCATGAAATCAGATACTAGCATGTTTAATGGTAAAATGTTAAAATGGCTTGCCAAACTAAACAGTATTTCTAGGGCACCATATGCAAGTCACCTGATGTCAAAAATGCTGTGAAGGTAGACTGAGAACCAACACCTGAATTCTCACATAGATTTGAGTGAATTTGCATTATTTGGCAACCATATCAGAATCAGTTTTATTGCCAAGTGTGCTTCACACACACAAGGAATTTGTTTTGGCAACAGAAGCTTCCAGTGTACATAAAGTGACGAGTGACAACACAAAATGAAATACAAGAAAAGAAAAGGCAATAAACATTAAAGTTTAAACAGAGATGCAGTTAGTCAAAAAGATCTGGATGATGAGTTGTATGTACAGATATGTTGTAAATATACAGGTTATAAGGTGCTGTGTACAAGTGCGTATGAGAAAGTATTGCACGTTTATTGCACAGTAGGGGAATATTTAACTGTTCATGAGGTAGATGGTCTGAGGAAAGAAACTTTTCCTGTGTCTGGCTGTTTTTGTGCTTGGTGCTCTGTAGCGCTGACCAGACGGTAACAGTTCGAACAGGTAGTGTGCTGGGTGTGAGGCGTCCAGAGTGATTTTACAAGCCCTTTTACTCCCTCTGAAAGAGTACAGTTCTTGAAGTGTAGGAAGGGTAGTGCCAGTGATTCGTTCAGCAGTCCGGACTATTCGCTGTAGTCTACGGAGGTCGTTTTTGGCAGCTGAGCTGAACCAGACGGTAATTGAAGTGCAGAGGATGGATTGGATGACAGCTGAGTAGAACTGTACGAGCAGCTCCTGTGGCATACAGTCTCTGCTAGGCTTTCTTTACAATGGAGTCTATGTGAATGTCCCACTTCAGATCCTGAGAGATGGTGGTGCCCAGGAACCTGAATGACTCTACTGCAGCCACAGTGCTGTTCATGATGGTGAGTGGAGGGAGTGCAGGGGGGTTTCGCCTAAAGTCCACTATCATCTCCACTGTTTTGAGCGTGTTCAGCTCCAGGTTGTTGTATCAGCACCATAAAGCCAGCCGCTCCACCTCCTGTCTGTATGTAGACTCGTCACCGTTCCGGATGAGGCCGATAATGTGCTTACTGTACACCCTGTAAAAATGCTGTTAAATATGGTCAGATTCTACAGTAAAATAATGTTTTTTCACTAAAACAGTAATATTCTGTTAAAAACAGTGCATTCTGGGTAATATTTTTGTTTTCGAGACCAACGGCAGAAACCTGTGTTAACAGAGCTCAGATTCAATGTTTTCAAGTCTGTGTTTGAAATCACACTTTGTGCCCTTGTTCACTATTCTGTACACTAGTTCACCTGACAGAGTTATTGAACACTAATGAGTGAATTCAGACACTGATGAGCACCTGCTGTAATAACCACAATCACTGAAGGAAAAAGAAACAAGAAACACAAACAGTGACGTCAGTTAACACATTAAATAAAATCAAGTAACATAAAACATTTTCAGTCTCAGCAGAGGATCATTAAACAACTCCACAAACAACAGCAGACACACTTATTACTGACTTCCACACCATTCTTACTGAGAACCAACAGTAATGTAGGATTGTGTTGTTTTTTTCGTGTCACCGTAATGGAGTGAGGGGCTGGTTTAGTTGGGTTCTTCACCCTTTATTTATTCATTTAGACTCTCCAGCGCAGTAATACAGGCTTTTAAAGACACTTTTATTATTTCATTATTAAAGCTGGAAAGTTAATAGGTAAATAAGTCTGTCTGAAATATGTTCTGATAAATGTTTTGATAAAGGTCTGGATGATGAGCCTCATGCAATAGTTTCTCTTTGCTTAGTTCAGACATTAATGTAAAGTGGAAACAGAGAAGAAATATAATTCTATTACAGAGTTAGGAAAATAACATACAAATCAGCTCAGTCATGACTAAGTCACACTCATACCTCATGAATCAGACCTTGTACCTGAACAATGGTAACAATTAAAATGTTTCATGCTGCAATGCATGCTGGGTGTGGCATACAGTACAAATATCCCAGCATGC
The DNA here is from genome assembly GCA_903798205.1 of Danio tinwini. Lineage (NCBI taxonomy): Eukaryota > Metazoa > Chordata > Actinopteri > Cypriniformes > Danionidae > Danio > Danio tinwini. Next base: position 3,876,907 of record CAIGQZ010001492.1, on the reverse strand, counting down.
ATTGCGGCATGAATAAATATGAAGTATAATGGTCTTACAGTTTTCTTTATTTCTGTTTGAATCTGCTGTTGTTTATGTTTAGACTTTCAGTAGCCTGTTAGTAGTCAGTTTGAGATGTTTGTGAGTTAAATGTTAATTTTGTTAGTTGTCACTGTTGTTGAGGTTCATACGCTGATTCCTGATGTCTCTTTTAGTGCAACATTAAGCAAAGTGTTTTAGTCCAAGATATTTTTAAAAACTTCCAGAATTTAATGCCACATACAGGCATGTTATGTGAAACAATAGATTAAACATTGGATGAGAGCAGTAAATTATATTATTAATAAGAGCAGGTTCTGTCTCACTAAAAACAACATGAACGCCACCAGATCTTTAGTTTTTAGGCTTGCTTGCCATATCATAAGAGCTTTTTAAACAAAGTTCTTTACAATTACAGTAGCTAAAATAAATGTAATAAATGTTAAAAATGTCAGGGCTGTTGTGTGTGTGTGTGTGTGTGTGTGTGTGTGTGTGTGTGTGTGTGTGTGTGTGTGTGTGGTATTTTACCTTTTATTTGTATACTTATTTAGTGTATAATTATGTTTTCCTGATTATTTCTTGTTTGGTGAATTTTATCAGTGTGTATTCCTATATGTATCAATATTATGTATAGTTTAATGTTTGACCTAAGATGAATAAAAAAAAAAAATATTAAAATGTCAATTAAAAAAATATATATATATATATATGTCAGGGCTAAAAGCCCAACAAAAGCAAACACTATTCTCCATGATGGTGAAAGATGATGAAAGCTTTCTCTCAAGAAGAACTTTGTCATACAAAAATAAATGTTTTAATAATGTAGCTGGTGTTGTTGGTGATGATGTTTGTGGAGTTGTTTAATCATCTGCTGATCATTTTAATGATTTAATTATTTGTTGACCTTCAGGTTATTTTATTACAAAGCTGTGACTGAAGTTGTAGTTTTTTGTTACTTTATGTTCTGTTCTTGTTTTTTGCCTTCATTATTTTTTCATGTGTTCATCGCTAATCCTCAATTATCATTTAATTAGTCATTTAATTAATTCATTTACTTCAGCTTTGCTCCATGTTTCTTGAACACTCAGTAGTGTGGACACTTGGAAGTGTTTAATTAAAACTGAGGTATTTGCTTAGGGGTTTAAAGGGTTAAATGTGTGAGATGTAAAAACACAGTAAAAATGTATTTTAACAGTAATATAATGTTAATTTAAACTACAGAGGTAAACTGTAAAAAAAACAGTAGATTGCTGGCAACCACAGCTGCCAGTAGTTTACCGTAAAATCAAGGAAAAAACAGTATCTTTCTGTAAAACCTGAAGCAAATTTCTTCTGTGTGTCAACGTTGTGCAGAGTAGAGCCAGTGTTTGAGTCAAAGATGAACAATGAAACACTGATGTTATTCTGCATGTTTCAATACTTAAAGACAGTGGCTGTTTAGTTGCTGATGTAGTTTTCTAATTAACTAAAATAAGTTATAATAATAAGTATGCTTCTAAGCATATATAGCACATTCATAAACTCATACAGCAGGTGGTCAATTTGAGGCGGTTGCTTTCAGTGAACAAAATTAGTTCACTTGAGTATTGTGTCTATCAATGTAGTCCATGTATTTTTACAGCAACATACTGTAAAATTACAGTACATTGCTGACAACTGCAGCTGCCAGTATTTTACTGTTAATTTACAGAGCAACAGCTACACTGTCAAAAAAGTCTGTTAAATTTACGTAAAAATACCGTATTTCATGAACTGATACAACGTTCAGTTCACAAAATCATAGCTTAGTGCATAAAAATGTAAAGTCATTCAATGCACTAATGTGCTAATACAATTAGCAAACAGATTTTCACTGCATTAGTAACTACACAGTTACATTTAAACAAAAGAAGATGCAGCATAACATCAAATATTATCAGTTCATCTAGGACTAGGACCATACCCACATGCTACTATCCTCCACAATGGTGACACAAAAAACGTTTTACAGTATTTTGCTGTTTTTTTTCTTCTTCTTGATTTTACGGTAAAATACCGACAGCTGTGGTTGCCAGTAATCTACTGTTTTTAACATTTTACGATCGTAAATTCAATCTACAGAATATTTCTGTAAAAAATATATTCCACAGTCTGTATTTTTTTATCGAACACATTTAACCCCTTAAATCCCAGAGCAAAATCCTCACTAGTGTCCTCACTACAGAGGGTTGAACACTCAGACAGTGATGAAGTTATATAGATAATTAAGTGTCTAATTAAAGGAGGATTGAGAATTATTGATGAACAACTGTTAACAAGCAGAATCACTGAAGAAAATAAAACACAAAAAAACACAGCCAAAACCAAAGATGAAATCAACTGAGAATAAAACTCTACATAAAATACTAAAAATAAAACAAATTACACAATAAAATGTAATTTCTCAAGATCTCAGCAGAAATCATTAAACAACTCCACAAACATCAGAAGCTTCACTTATTACTGACCTTTGACTTTATTTCTGTCACATGAACAAAAGCTCTTAATGAAGTTTCTGTGTTCATTTGGGGTCACCATGATGGAGGACAGAGTCTGCTTTAGTTGGGCTCTTCAACTATTTGTTCGAACACTAGTTTTATTTTGGCTGCTATAATTAATTGTTTTAATTACTCTATTTGTATAGCATGAAAGGCTAAAAGAAAAAACAATAATAAGTTTGATAAGATTGACCATCAAAACCTCTCTCACCTGCATGTGCACTCTTTGAGTATCTTGTTAGATGTACTTGAGAAATAAATACCACATGCAAATGAAATCACATGACCTATAGCAGCTGAGGTCTTATCTACACCATTCACAATGAGAATGTTTGCAATATGGTAGAACTTAAAAACACACAGGCTGCGTTCAAAACCGTGACTTCTTAGGTATGGAAAAAGCAGTAGGCGCCCAATTGAGTATGTTTGAATCCCCAATGTTCAAAAAAAGAGTAGGCGAGAATTATCTTAATCCTCGCGAGATTCAGCCGTATGTATACTGAATTTGCCTAGATATGTGCATACTCACCTACAACATAATAGAAGAAAAGAGTACAAGAAGAAATAAGTAAATTTGAAACTTCAGTAATCAAAAAAGTGTAGGCGAGAAATCCCCGGATGCCCTACTACTTCAGCCCAGATTTCGGAGTATTCATCAAATGGTTACTTATCTATCCCAGGAGGCCATGGGAAAGCATTCGGCACGGAGAAGAAGAAGCAGGAGAAAAGGATACATCATAATATTAAGGAAAAACATGACGCGGATGTTTTGAAATGTAAGTTATTGGAAAGCAAAGAGGTAAATCGCACGTGTTGATCTAACGTTAGTGTACAGTGAACTGTAGAGTTGCTGACAATGTAAAGATGCTTTATAGTAACGTTATATTTGTTTTATTTTGCTCTAAAACACAATTATGTAGGAACTTGAAGCACCTAACGTTATGCTTTAAACGTGAATTTACATAAACAAAAAGACGATTATTAAATGTCTGACATAAATATATGAGAAGTGTTGCAGATCAGCAAATGACAACATTAAACAGACACCAGAGTGAGTGATGTGTTTGTGCTGATGTAGAATTCACTGTTGTCGACACTGTTTACATTAACTAATGTTACATATAATATTAATAAGCCTAAATAAACCATAATTCATCTGTTTTATCTGTTCATTTCTATAGGTGATAATGAGGAATTTATTTTTATTTATTTTTTAACACAAAATGACAAACTTCTTAATTTTGTATGATCTGAAATATCCTCAGGTGCCATGTGCATTGAAGATGAAGAAGCGCAGCAGTGTGCTGCAGATGATGAAGGAGATGATGTTGGAGATACTATAGTGCTGTGGACGAGACCCTGACAGGTGTTGCTGTGGTCTCTTCATCTTCAGAATCGGTTTCTCAAGCATGGACAGCTTCATGTCTCAACCCCGTTTTAGTCTGACTGCAGCAGTGATGAAGATGTTGCTGGTGATGACAAAAACAGATGAAGACCTGCTGATCATCTGCAGAACCGGTCCTGCTGTGTGGAGATGCAGCAGAACATGCAGTTCTACATGATTGTAGAACAAGTTTGAATAAAGCTTTGTTTCATGTGTTGTTGACTTATTTGTCATGGTTATTTTTATGTATTCTTTTAATTATATATTAATGTTTCCTTTTATGGTCAATAAATTAAATAATAATTTTTCAATAATATATACATTATTTCATATTATGACTGAAAATGAAGATGTACTCACCTTGGCTATATTTGTCTAGTCACTATTAATGCATAGCTGTGGTATATAATACAAATGTTAATTTGTATTTTGTTTCATTTATATATATATATATATATATATATATATATATATAGAGAGAGAGAGAGAGAGAGAGAGAGAGAGAGAGAGAGAGAGAGAGAGAGAGGATTTGTTTGATTTATATAGATGTCCTTCATTATTGAAATTAAAAATATATATTTTAAGGTATATAGTATTTTAAACTGTTAATTCCCTGCTTTTCAAATTTTGGTCATGTAAAATAAGCAGACTAAAGCACTACTGTACACGAAGATGAAAATCACTCTTGGATGGCCTACAGTAAGTAACATACAACACTATTGATGCAAATATAATAAAATATTACAAGAATTCTCCATATCTTCTGGTATATACTTGAAGAGTTCAGATGCAAAAATCTTTAAATGTCATCTGTTCTAAAAATTTTGCAAGCTCTGGTGTGTATCAGTAAATAGACTATTATGGCAAAAAATTTGCATTGCCTTTAAATTTAAAGGTTGAATCGAATCAAATGCTTTTTCTGCATGTAGACTAATTAGAAAGATGCTAATCTTATTATGAGATATATAACCTATTATGTGTGGGGCTCGCCATAAATTATTCATATGTTTGTTCTTGTTTTACAAAACCTCTTTAATTGGTATCTAATAAATCTGGAAGAATGTCCTCTAATCGTTTAGCCAGTATAGATGCCTAAAGTCTATAGTCTATGTTTAAGACTGAAATAGGTCTATACAAATTACACTCCAGTGGATATTTTCCCTCTTTTAGAATCACAGATATGATAGTCTTTCTCCAGATTCTAGGGGCGAGGGCGGAGGGGGGGGGTCGCCTTTATGTAAGGTGTGATTAAAGCATTCAAGAAGCATTGACATCAATTGTTCTTTAAATGTTTTATGGCACTCTGCAAAGAAACATCCATTCCTGGTACTTTAGTTGTTTTAAGCTTTCATATAACCTTGCTTATTTCTTCCATAGTTGTTTTTTTGAGTTGTTTTATTTTGTATTGATCAAATTGATGGTAAATCTAATGTGTATAAAAATTCTTACATGCTTGCAAGGTCAGTACAATCTTTTGAGGTACAGTATATAGTTCCTTATAGTATTCTTGAAAAGCCTGTTGTATTTTTTCCAATTTATGACATATCTTTTCTTTTTAGTTTTGGGATCTTTGATTTTAAATATACTACTCTCTGCCTGCTGTTTCCTTAGTCTCCATGGCAGAAGCTTTTTTGCTTTTGGATCATTTTCATAAAATTTCTGCTTTAAAAAGTTTTACTTGCTCATCGTATATTTTGAGTTTTGATTTAACTTATTTTATCTTATTAAGAATATTTGGATCTTTTTTATCACCATATTTAGTCTCTAACGTTTTAAGTTGTGTATTCAGATTAGGTAATTCAGTTTTTTTTCTGTGATCCCCATATAGGTTTACCTCACAGCTTTTGGGTGACACCTCTCCATTATCATTATGTTCCAAGTATTCCAATAGTTCTTTTTTAACATATTCAACACATTTAAATGAATGGCATTAAGTCACCAAAATGTCCTTTGGGTTTGTTATCCAGAAACAGTGCTAGATACACTCCTGAATAGTCTTAGATTCTAACATAAAAAACAATCAATTCTAGAATGAGGCATGTAATCAGAAAAAAGTATTTTCTTTTTTTAAGAGGGTTTATATCTCTCCATACATCTATTAAGCTGAACTCTTTGATCATATTTGTCTAGCTTCTTGACTAATTTGCTTATTAGAAGAGATCCAAGAGATCCAATTTAGGCTGGAGTTGGACATCCCAGTCTCCACTACAGATCAAAGTACCACAGGCCTCTTTGGCTGTAATTCTAAATATGCTTAAAATAATTTTTTTTGTGTTTTCCAGGTGGTCTATATACATTAACTAATGTGACTTCCTTTTGGTCAATATGTCCTTTAATTAGGTTGTATCATGGGTGTCCAAACTCGGCCCTGCAGGTGTCCTGCATAGTTTAGCTCTAACTTCCTTCCTCATTCCTTCATTCCTCCATTATTATATGAAGAAAAAAAACATTTAAATCCCATTTTTCCAAATTTTTTGTGTTCTGTATTAGAAAAATTAGGATTTTTCCCTTTTTTTATTTTAGCCATAAGTTTGCTTCTTTTGATCGGATTAGTAACTCATTAACATATATTGTAACCCTATATTCCTGTTTTGGTATACAGTATAAAGTGTTGTAGTTAAAAATGAGGTGACTGAAACGTAAAAATCAAAAACATAAACATATTGAACCACACAAGAAACAAACCAAAAAAAGGTCTCCAAACTTGAAGTCTTAAACCACTTCCTAATGTGAGGGGAAAACCTTCCTTCTCTAAAGGACCCCTCGTTAGGCTAATGTGCACCCAAATATTCAGCATCCATTCAACTGACACAAGTTATATTCCTGTATTTCTAGCTAGGTTTCCAGGTTAAATATTTCTACAAATTTTCTTATATAACAAAGGATTTTAAATGTACAAATTATAGTCCTTTTGTGTCATCCTAACAGTATGTTATTCAATAACTCCAGTCATAATGTGTATTTCAATCGTTCATTCTGTATCACTTGGCAGCTCGGTTAAATACATTTTCTCTTTTATTTGGTTTAAATGTCTATCATCAATGAATCAAGTCAAAAAGTCTAGCCAGTCTTTCAGAGTTCTATGTTAGGATGTATCAGCTTTTGCCCTTTTTTCAAATGGAGATTGCATTGTCTCTTTGAAATTCACGTAGTTGGTTTCCCAGATCTCTGTTCTGTGTGCTTCTTTACTTTTCTTCGATGTCACTCCAACCTTTTCCCAGGTCCTCTGTTTCACTTTTCCAGACATTCCTATAGCAGTTTCCTCATGATGTTTATCAGTCCCTTTTCCTCCAAGTCTCTTGATGCTTCCATCATCGTATTTTATATAACCAGGCTGTTTTCCAAAAAGATTCTTAGTTTCACCAGCTGTGACAATTGGAACTTAATCCCTTTTTCTTTCAGAATTTTTCTTAGCACAAATGCCCTTCTTTTCTGTTGGATCTCAGGTGGATAGTCTTGGTCAAAGAAGATTTTTTTTTTCGTTCCAGTGTACTTCTTTTTTCCTTCATGCAGAGCAGAGGACCAAGTCTTCCATTTTGTATTCCACCATCATCGCAGATCTATTCCTATCCCTGCCATAACAATTATATCCATGACAAAACCATCCAGACTTCTTGTTTATAGTTGCTTATCTCCTTTTTCACATTTTTCATGAGAGAATCTCTGAAGGCAGTTAGGTCAGTTTTAATATCCATCCAGAAATCCTATGCTAGCTGACAGGTTATCAGCTACCCCATCCATCTCTGATTTTTCATCTGTGGATTTCTCATTCTTTTCAGGTTTCGATTGTTGATTTATCCTAGCCTTTTTTGGTTTTGTCCCCATCTATATCATTTAAATGCAGTTTAGATTGTAACAAGTGATGTAAAAAGAAGGATTTCAGTCTGTATGGGAGTGCTCTTACTTTACTTCACAGATGATCACTACACGTCGGATCACTACACATAACGGAAGTCCTCCATGCAAATTTCAAAGCGACTTTAATTGATCCAAATTTAAACTTTGAACTAATTTAAACTAAAAAACAAACATTTTTATTTAGATTAACTTTTTTTGTCTTCTTTTGTTCAACCATATACTGTCAGAGGTTTATGTGTTGGGTTTTTTAATAAAATTTTTTTGTTCTTTGACCAATAGTCTCAGTTAAGTTTTATCTATTTCATCATCGTTATATTTATTCTTTGCTTCAATTATGCGGTTATTCATAAATATCTGAACCAGTTTTTAAGCTTTTACAGCGTGTACTTTGGTCTTAAAATGCCTTATTCTGAGGTTAGCTTAAGTTAGTGAAGTCTGGCCTAAGTTATAAGCGTTTCAAATGACAACTTGGTCAGAAGACTTCTTTGCTTTCTGATCTTGCAAAAGTCTTAACTCTATGGCCCACTTTCACAGACGGGGCTTAAGTTTAAACACTAGATGAAAAAGTCTGAGCTGTTACACCATACACTGCCAAGGTTTTAACCCAAAGATACTTTCGGAAAGATAATTATTGTACCAGTGCCTTTGTTTTGTCTCAAGCTTTGAAATTATAGATCAATGCTCTACGTAGGGTACGTCCCAATCAGCACCTTTGTTCAGTAGTCAGTGCACGGATCAGTTCACCAGCCATTTTAAGTGCTGTCTCAATCACAAATATTTTCCAGTGCACTGAAACTTTCCACACTGAAAAGTCCCACAATGCAGGGGAAAATCAGGCTGCATTGGTACGCACTATGAGCTCTTAACAAAAGCTCGAAATATGATTCGTGTGACCCAAATTATCAAACATACTGAAAAACAAGTGATGTTTTTCTAGAAAGAATCTGTTATTTATTCATTTTTAACGCAAACAAACATAGATAGATAGGTTAATAAAAATGAAGCAAACATTTGTAATTGTTGAATGATTGAAATGGGGCTGGTATATGAAACAATCTTATTATTATTTAGCTATAATACTTTTATTAGTCAAATTAATATATGAAAATAATTAGTTCTTCTATTGTTTAGAAAGTCCAGTTTTGATGATGTACAATGAAGACGTTCTCATGTCACACTCCATAGAGTCCCAATGTATAGTGAAAGCAAGTACATCACTTTACCAGCATCCAAATTCGCCAATAGTGCAGACTTGCATATGCAAGTTGAAACACACAGTCTCAAACACAATGTACTCAATGGAGCTAGTGATATCACTGTGAGGGGTCGGGTTAGGGGCGGGTTTTAGGTATGCACATTTAAAGCATTGCATGCTCCAATTTGTGTAACTACTGGTGAACGACCTGTTGAATCCTGATCAAACAAGACAAGGTTCTCTTTATTTAATTGCTGTCATTGTGTTGTTGATTCTATCTTTACCCATTTAACTTTACTTTGAATTTCAAATGTAATTCATGTTCTTGATTTTTGGTTAAGAACAGGTCTAAACTAAAAACTGTATTGTGGAGCAATGAAGGTTTATCAAGGTGTTCTGCTGCTCTTGAGTTGCCAGATCCTTTACACTCTGGGTAAATGCTGTTTATTTTTTTACATATTTTCTTTTCATTGTGTTTTAAAATATTTTAAAGGCTCTATATCTATTTTGTGTGGTTTTTGCAGCTTTAGACTGTACCATAATGACTGGTAACCTGAAGCAGATTGATGCTGGGTCTGGTTCAGTGGTTGGAGTGAACGATCTAGATCAAGCGTTTGTGCTGCAAGATGATGTCTTCAATCCGGTCAGCAAATCTCTAAAGCACTTCAGTGCTGGTCCTGCTGGTCAGCTGGGGGTGAATAAAGCATACAACATCTTCAAATTGATGAGTGGCAGATTTGTTGATTTTCCAGGTATATAAAAAATTTCCCAATGATTCAAAAATATCTTTGTTAATAAAATGATTTTTAAAAATATTTTAGCTAACCTTTTTTATTTTAAGGGCTTCTCAAACAGGTGGATGCTGGAGGTGATCAGATCATTGCAGGCGTCAATATGTACGATGACATATTTTGTTTAAATATGGATGCTAACAACCAATGGCCATCCAGCACTATTCCTTGGGTTACCCTTAATGGAAAGCTGAAGTATTACAGCTGTGGCCCTTACAGCTGCTGGGGAGTGAGCTCTAACGACCACATCTTTATCATGAAGGTAATGTCACCATGTTAAATGAAGTGAATGAAGTATAATTTTGTGTGGAAAAAAACAAACAAAAATCTTTTTTTGGGTGAGGGGTTTCTTACAGGGTGTGTCCAGTAATGCCTGTTCTGGGGATGGGACTTTTGTAAATATTCCTGGCCTTCTGTTTATGATTGAAGTAGGAACTGATGGCAGTGTCTTTGGTGTCAACTATGAAGCAAAATTATTCCAAAGGTCAGCTGAACGGTTCACACACACTGTAACATGATGATTTGTCAAGTATGATTTTCTTCCTGTAAATGAAACCCCATTCTTTGTTTTTCTGTTGTAGAGTTGGTGTGAGTCGGTCTAACCCTGCTGGCACAGACTGGATCTCAATAACTGCCTGTCCCAATGGTCACAAACATGTGTCATTTGACCTGGGAGTGCTGTGGGTTGTCTGTGTTGATGGCTCCGTCCGTAAATGTACTCCATAGTCTCAATCATTAGGAGCTCCTTCATTAATGGAAACCTCAAAGTAATCAATAACAGACAAATAAAAGCTTACTCTTACACTTTGTTTTTGGTCTTGTTCTTGTTGTCGTCTCAAACATTACTAAAGTGTATTATTGGCGTCACATTTTTTGTGTATTTGGTTCAGTTCCATTTGACTGTTTGCATAGTGAATGAATCGTTCACTTTACTTCTGGTGGCCGTAACTTAGATTTTATTAGTGGTTTTAGTAAAGATTTAAACAAGATGAAATGTACACTGTCTTCCACTCAGTAAGATTTTTTTTTGGCTTTGTCACAAAGGCTATGTATTGACTTGACTTTCAGTTTTAAAGATCAGCTTCACACTGTGAAAAAAATCTGTTAAATTTACGAAAAATACCAGCAGCTGTGGTTGCCAGAATTTTTCCATAAAAATACAGACATTTTTAGAACTGTTTAAATTTACAGAAAATAACTGTATTTCATGAACTGATACAATGTTCAGTTCACAAAATCATAGCTTAGTGCATAAAAACATAAAGTCATTCAATGCACTAATGTGTTCATGTGTGTTTACAATTAGCAAACAGATTTTCACTGCATTAGTAACTACACAGTTACTATTAAACAAAAGAAGATGCAGCGCAACATCAAACACTTCTAGTTCATCTTGGACTTGCACACAGATGCTACTATCCTCCACAATGGTGACACAAAAAACTTTTTTTTTTTTCTTGATTTTACAGTAAAATACCAGCAGCTGTGGTTGCCAGTAATCTACTGTTTTAAACATTTTACGGTCGTAAATTCAGGTTACAGAATATTTCCATTAAAAAATATATTCCACAGTCTGTATTTTTTATCGAACACATTTAACCCCTTAAAACCCAGAGCACAATCTCACTAGTGTCCTCAATACAGAGGGTTGAACACAGACAGTGATGAAGTTAATGAGATAATTAAGTGTCTAATTAAAGGAGGATTGAGAATTATTGATGAACAACTGTTAACAAGCAGAATCACTGAAGAAAATAAAACACAAAAAACACAGCCAAAACCAAAGATGAAATCAACTGAGAATAAAACTCTAAATAAAATAATAATTAATAAAAATAAAACAAATTACACAATAAAATGTAATTTCTCAAGATCTCAGCAGAGATCATTAAACAACTCCACAAACATCAGGAGCTTCACTTATTACTGACCTTTGACTTTATTTCTGTCACATAAACAAAAGCTCCTAATGAAATTCCTGTTGTTCATTTGAAGTCACCATGATGGAGGACCAGAGTCTGCTTTAGTTGGGCTCTTCAACTATTTGTTCTGACACTACTTTATAATTTAGCTGCTATAATTAATTTTATTAATCACACTATTTGTATAGCATGACAAGACAAAAAACAATAGTAAATCTGATAAGAATAACTATGAGATCCAAACCACCTTCACCTGCTTATGCAATAATTTAGTGTCTTTTTAGTTACACAAGTGAGAAATTAAAACCACAAATAATCAAACTACTTGATCTACAGCAGCTGATGACTGTTTGACAGCTCTAAATAAACCTTTCACAATGAGAATGTTTGATCTATGGCAGGACTTAAACACACAGACATCAACAATTAGTCTTTGAATCGCAACAATGGTGACAAACAAAAAATAAAAATCAAATAAAAATCAACTCAAGAACAATACAAAACACTCTACTGAAATATTACACCCCAAAACAACATAAAATAAAGGAAAAGAAAGAGATTGTAAGAACTTTAAGCTGCATAATATATTCAAGCTGCATTGCATGCTGGGTTTTTTTTGTACTATGCTGGCACCCAGCATGCATTGCAGCATGATTAAATTAAGCAGCTTTTTTTTTTTAGCAGCCATGGTTAATGTCTGTGTGTCATAATGTGCAGCTGGAGATCTCAAAGTTTTGTGCATGAAACTAATACAATTTTAATATCACATTACTTTCATAACAGTTTGATGAACCTTCATGACTAAGTAATATATCCCAAACTATTTCAACTTAAATTTTTTTCTATCGCTGATCTTATTAAATACTAGAAGTTTCATCTGTAATGATTAAGTACACACAGTACAGTTCCTCATTGCCTTTCTTGCTATAACTGACGAGTTTCAGAAACACAGTTATAACAGCCAGAGAAACATTAAAATAGAAGAGTAAATGTTCAAGAGCACAACTAAAGCAGCCTCTGATTTCCATGATGGTGAGGTCAAATGATTTTTTTTCAATAAAAATATAAACCTCTGTTAATTATCAAATATTCTTGCAGATATGAGAGAAATGAAGTCAAACTGTAATCAGTAAATCTGCTAATGCTGTTATTTAATGGAGCTGTTTAATCCTCTGTTTTAATTCAGTTGGTTTGATGTGAGGCTGTGTCTGTATAGTTTTACTCCTTGTTTTTTTTCTGTGATTGTTACTTATTTGTGGTCATTCACTCTGACTAGTGGGCTAAACTAATTGAATAATTTAGGGACAAGTGAATCACAGACATTTTTTACAGTGTAGACTGCTTAATATCTGTTGATACTGCTCCTTCAACAGACATTTAACGGACTATAAGAAACTTTGCAAGTACATGTCAACTTACACTAACCCCAACCCTAACCCCAAGTCTACTTATCTAATGAGAATTAGTTGGCATGTAGATGCAATGTAACCTAAATTCAACAAACGGACCGTCAAAATAAAGTGTGACCATCATCTTTAATGTCATAGAAATGTATGAAGTTTTGAGCTGATAATCATGGCAAGAAAGCTTTCACAAGATAGAAATGTATTATTTTGGCTTTGCTCTAAATTTATGTATATATTTTACCAGAAAACAAAGATCCAGATTAACATTTTTAGCTGGGCATTTTGGAAAAATAAAGTGCACCAGAATTCAATAAGGAAATGTCTAAATAAGTTGTCGATAAAAATATCAGATCCATTTTATTTGCGGAGTGACATACTTGCTTTTGAAAGTTGACATGGAATGACCCAGGAGTGGATTTGTTTGAAGTTTTCTTTTCCTAGAAAACAAAGTGGTGTGTGTGTGTGTGTGTGTGTGTGTGTGTGTGTGTGTGTGTGTGTGTG
>CAIGQZ010001492.1:3826343-3850503 GCA_903798205.1 Danio tinwini | reverse complement strand
ATATATATATATATATATATACTGTAAAATATAAACTTAGCATGTGTTCACACTACAAACACAAAACAGCACCAGGAATTTTTCCATCATCTTTCATTATGCCTTAAAGAAGTCCACTTATAAAACACACTAATGGCTGAGATTTTTTATATTACATTTAAAGAGTAAATAGATCCAAAAACAGATTTTAAATATATTAAATTGGAGTTTAACAACAGAAACTTGTAATTAAAATGACATTAGTCATTAATGCTTGTCAGTGCATTCTTAAATTCTTTAACAGTCTGTCATATTTCTAGATATTATGAAATCACATGTAAAGTAGGTCCTAAAAATTGGGTAGAAATAGCTCTATAAAATTCATTTTATATGAAAACTGTAAACTGTGATTTAATTTTATTTAATTACAATTAACATGCAACTAAGTCTCCAAAAACATTACATTTAATTTGCACCTAAGTATAATATTTCAAATATTCAATATTCATCATTCATTTTTTAACAACAGAAATCACTTGCCAATAGAAATCACTTTGCACTTGCAAATGCAGCAAATAATCTTAATATATAGCAAATGCAAACCTCAGAAGCATTAGTTTATTATCCTATATTCGAGACACACACTGAGTTGGAGTTCATATTAAATTCAATTGTAAAGTCCTTGTATTATTTGTCCCCCTGTAGAACATCATAACTGTCCTGCTTGAAAGTTTGTGCAAGGAGTTTCCTCCTCTGGTTCAGCCACAGTGCAATAAGTTGGTTGGAAAATACGTCCAGATGTTGGTTGACATGCTGCTGAACAATACTTCTCCTAACTTCATATGCACTCTGCTTCGTCTGTGTGAAATATCTGAGCATCAAATCAACAGTAAGAGTTCGGATTTTGCTGTTAAATAAAATATCAATTCATAAAAACATTTTTACTCCCAATTTGATACTAATTTAAAGTGTTAGTTCAATCAAAAAAATTATAATTATGTTATTAACTTCACACGATCTCCCCTTCATGTCATTGGAAGTACAATTTAAGATATGGTTTGGTCCCGCCTTGTTCAAAATATTGAGAAATACCAAAAAAAGCATCCTCAAAACAGACCATATGGCTTTAGTAGTTTGATATTGGAATATTATCAAGAAACGAGAATAATTTTGTGTGCACATAAAGTCAAAAATAACAACTTTTTTTCAACAGTTTCTTACTCTCAGTGTCAGTATAGGGAGAGCGTTAATGAGCTCCCTATACTGACACTGAGAAAAAACTTGAATTAAGTAATTTGTTTTGTTTTATGTTACCGTGACCAATATCCACTAAACAGTTTCAGTTTTTTCAGAACATGACCATTAAATGGTGCAAAAAGAGCATCTTTCTGGTCTATTATTTTGTGCCATAAAACATTATAGGTCAGTTATGGTTAATAAAAACATGTAGCTCCAAACATAAATCGTGTGAACAATCACTATTCAGTTCACTTCACTTCACAATTATGTGCCAAGTGAAAAAATTAAATAATTAAATGACTAATTTTCAAGAAGAGCCACAGTTACCTCTTCTGTCATGTTTTTTGACTGTCTTGAGATCACTTTGCTTCTGTCTCCCTCTATCCTGATCCATTCATGCAGTTTCATCTTCTTCAGATCTCTCTTGATCAGGCACATTATCAGATTTAAAAAATGGTTGATGGTTTTAAAATGAAAATATACGTGACTGCGACTTTGCCATTTTCAAAATACAAATAACATTTAGGTAGGCCATTATAGTGTGCGCGCATACACAATCCACACTAGCCTTCGCTTGCACTCATTCACATTCTCTTTTTCACACGCACGCACGCACGCACGCGCGCACACACACACACACACACACGCGCGCGTTAATGCCAGATTCATTCAAATAAATACCAGAAAGCAAAACACGAATCTGACGTTTTCTACAACAGGATCCCGCAGTTCCAAAACTGAGCACTGCATTGTCTGTTTTAATGTTGTTTTCGGGATCCTTTGTGTCTATGGAGAATGAGATCCTAGATTTCATCTAAAATATCATAGTTTGTGCTCTGAAGACGAAGGATTTAAGGATTTGGAAAAACTTGAGTGTGAATTAATAACATAATTGGGTGAACTAACAGAATTTGAATTTTAGGGTTAAGTACCCCTTTAATTGGTTGATAGGCTATCTGTTTCTTCAACCCCATCTTTAATTTAACCGGCAGCTCCTGCACTTTCTAACTGCGATTCCTGTCTTACACTGGCGGTTCTTACTCAAATGCATCTGGGCTCCAATGCCACTGAGCGCCAGGCTGCTTCTTTCCTGGACACTGTCTGCCAGGTCAACCCCAGCGCCGTGCCAAAGGTAAGCTATCAGCTTGTGCCTTTGAATTACTCACCTTTCAGTGTCCTAAATCTGTACGTTTATGGCATTTTCTGCATTTCTTTTTTAGTGTGAGACTTACATTGAGCGTAATGGAAAACAGCTCAGTCTGATTCTGAGCAAACAGCAGGGGGCGCTGGACACTTGCAAGGTACAAACCACAGGGTGGGCCATTTATATGGATACACCTTAATATGACAGACAATTGCCTTCCAAAGACCCCAAAGATAAAAGTCTAAGGGAGTCAGATCGGTAGACCTTGAGGGCCATTCAACTGGCCCACAACGACCAATCCCCTTTTCAGGAAACTGTATTCAGGAAATCATTCCCATTTTATTAAGGTGTATCCATATAAATAGCCCACCCTGTAAACATATATATTTTTTACAGTTTATGTGCATCTCTGATTTCTTATTATATTATATATTATTGTATTTTTATAAACATAACATGACATAAATTACATTTTTTAAAGATCAGACATTGTCAACTTAAAAAAAGTATAATGTTTCCAAATAGACATCTGCTGTACTTGCTGTCAAACCTTTCCATAGAAATGAACATGAGGATTCTCTTTGGCATCAAGCAAAACTATACAAGATTGTAACGTTTCAAAGATTCACTTTTAAATTGACTCTACAAAAATTTTTTCTGCTTTATGGACCTTCTAGAGTGCAAATTTGTGCGCTTCTGATGATAAGGAGTCTGTGATTACTGCTGACCCCTGTAGTCTTGGACCAAAATACAGCTGCGGAGACCTCCAGACTGCTATCGAGTGTGGGGTAAGCGCACTGAAACGCACTGTACATGAATGATTATTCAAATAAAACATAGCTTTCTGGTGATCTTTATCTTGTGTAATAATTTCATATTAATAATTTTATGTAATTCTACACATTATGCACCTCCTACAGGCAGTTTCCTTCTGTCAGAAGAATGTGTGGGCATAAATCTGTTTCAGCTGTGCTTACTAAAGGTAAATGTCTATGAATGGTGATTTACTGAACAAGATTGTGAAAATGGGTCATTACACTCAGTTTATTCAAGTATTGCAAACCTTATCCACTCATAATCATAACTAGTGTATGTTTAGTGTGCCTTATAGAAAATATGAACTTGAGGTCAACATTCAAACCCTGTATTGATTGATTTTTGAGCATTGAAACTTTTTTTCTCTTCCAAAAACAGAGTGAACGGTGAAGGCGTCTTTCCAACTTGTACTAGTGTGTATGTTCTAACAGCATCTTTGCATTAATAGTGTAGTTCTTCTGAAAGGCTGATGGACTCATTGGACCAACTCCACTATTTTCCTCCCTCCTTTGCTGATTTTTTATTTTTTGCTATATATTTTTTCCATGTTGAAAATTAGGGTCACAAGACATAGGCTTGGATAAGATCTTCAGCAAACAAGATACGTAAAACCACTTTGTACATGTTCACATTCTGGGGCAGTTGCTATTTTTACAAAAAGTGATACCGTTTCTTGAGCAACATCATTGATCTTGCGATACATTATCAGCCGCTTGTGCAAGCTTTTAAGAAAAGTCTATTCATAGATCATTTACAATATTATCTTCAATTTAAATAATTGTTTTGGGGTGCATAAACATTTGATCAGAGATAATGTAAAAAAAAAAATTATAACTAAGTGCAAAATTATGTATATTGTAAGAGTATAGTTTTAATGGTGGTGCAGGAATGACGCTGAATTTTTTTTGTCAACATATGGGAATAATGCCTGTGGTAAACATAACCCAATGATACTGTTTTGCTCAGCGCTAAGAAAGCATCCGTTCACAGGAATGTTTGTGCGGACTCTGCAATTTACCATCATGTCAATAAATAATAAACTATAGGTCTCAAATTGGATTGCTGGAGGGCCGCAGCTCTGCACAGTTTTGCTCCAACCCTAATTAAACACAGCTGATCCAACTAATCAAGGTGTTCAAGACTACTCCAGAATAAGCGGGTGTGAGTAGGAGGTGGTTGGAGCTAAAATCTGCAGAGCTGTGGGCCTCCAGGAATTGAGTTTGAGACTATTGTTAAACAAACATTGCACTATTATGATTCTTTATTTATTTTTTAAATAGTGCATGTAGAAGTCACATCATGGGACTTTCCTGAAAAACATTGAACGCTTCTAGTCTTCAACCAGTCATGCAACATGCATCACACATCGGCAATAAACGATGAATACATAAATGTCATGTATGTACCCCCACTTAACCAAAACTTTTTTTTGAGCTGTTTTGAGTTATGATTTTGTAAACTGGTAGCGATTGACATTTTTTTCCTAATGTCAATTATTAGAATTTCTTTATATCATTGTTTTGCGTTCAACAAAACAAAAGGTTAAACCCCAATTTAGGGTGATTCATTTCTCTTACGTGTTGACATTTGCAAGGTCTAAATGTACAACTAAACTAAAATACGATTCTGTATATGTTTTATCAGCTGGCCTTTAGGAACACCAGAATAACTGATCTATTTAACATCAGGCCACACAGAATAAATCCCTGATATACAATTTACTGGTTTTGCTTTTTAAAAATGACTTGTCATCGTGAATATCTCATTTGGCATTGTCAGTGTATGACTCTTTTTCATAACATGTTTAAATCAATAAACTGCTTTAAGCTGTGAATGGTAGTGTTTACTGTACAAATCACATGACTGTCTTCTGACCTACAACAGATCACCGATTTCCTCACCTGAACATTTCTCCTTCACCATGACTGATGTGGAAAACATCTTTGTAGTTTTCTCCACTTTAAAAGTTAGTAATAGCTTGTTGAATGATCACCAGCTAGATGTTGTGATTTATATTATGTACTGTTTGAGCCTTGTGATTAAACTTAAATTAGATCCTCGTCATTTCAGAGAACTCTAAACTATTGCATCTCTATATATAAAAGACAGCAAGGCTTTAAAAAAAGTTCCAGTTCATGTTTATCTTAGTAACACATTTTTACAGTGGTCAAACGCATTGTGTCAGGTCTGTGCAATTAATGGAAAGAGTCTTAATTTGAAACGTTGCAACTAGTTAAAAAACGCAAGAGGTTGCAATATAAAATATACATGTATATATGTAAACCAAAAAAATAAATAACATCTGAGGTGGTGAAGTGCTTCAAATCCAGCACACTGCTTCAGAAAATAAAACTTGCTAGACTTTCTGCAATGGTGTTGTGATGCATCACAGACATGGTATTGGTTGTTGCGAACTATGGCCAGATTACACGAGGGGAAACGATTGAATCTGGTCACGACATCCATTTGTTGTTTACGACTTCCCACGACGTCAAGGAAATAGTGCCGAAATCGTTCGATCTGACTGGGGCTTTAGAACTAGCTAACGGAGTGAACACACTTATTCTGCCCAATCAGAATTGCACAACTAAACCAAGCACACAATAAAAAAAAAGGAAAAGAAAAACAAACAGGAAAGCGCTGACAAGTGGGATTATGGCATCTGCTGCTTCAAAAGCATTAATAGATTAATTAATAAAGAAAAACAGCATTTATAATAAAGGGAATATTTTGGTTTTTAAAGAAAGACACTGAACAAAAACAGGTCATTTTTAAGAGCTTGAATCTTGAATTAAATTAAAATCAGCTTGAAGCAAATCGTAAAAAAAATAAATAAAAAAGGCAATGTGTCAAATAAGAATAACCACAATATTTTCCCAAAAATCGCACAGCCCTATTTTGCATTGCATTATATTTAGATTTAGTTTGGCCTGACCTCCTGAGGTGGAATGTTACCTACTTTGTATGATCCCTTGTGAACAAAACATCAATTGTCCAACATTTCAGAGGGAGAAAACAATATACAATTTTGTATTATTAACTGGTGGAAATAAATGTGCAGCCCCTAAAAAGGATCCAGTGACATTCAATTTTTAAACCGTGACCTGAGCTTTCAAGATTAACCTTACCAAAGACCCTGGCTGATGTGTACTGACGTTTCTTCCATATGAGTTTTGGGGTCAGGGATGAAATGTGGCATAAAAAGACATTTACAACCATTTTAAATGTTCTTATGAACTTAACCTACTGATCTTGTGTATCTCAAGAAAATATCTAACACTTTCAATGAAGTCAAATGTTTCTACAGGAGCAAATCAGCACAGACTGATTTCAGGAGGACACTGAAGACTACAATAATGCAATACTATTCAGTTATCAATCACTACCTACATTCGAGCATATTATTTTAAGATAGCAATGTAATTAAAATTAAATTAATCAAATCAATAATTCACTATAATATTGCACCAAAATGTGAAATACCATAAAACAACAGTGTTAAGGGTCAGAATTTTTATTCAGTTCACTTATATAAGGGACAGAACCATCATGGAGCATTGAAAGGAAGGGAATTCAGGAATTAGCTGTGGATTCACACATGGATTTACGAGAGGAAACTCAGGAGGAAAGAAGAGCAGGTGAACAAAGTGGGGAGGGAGGAGAAAGAGGAGTAACAAAGGAAAAGAAACTATAGAAAAAGGCACTTCTACTCTTTCAGTAACCAGTCTGATGCACCAATCTCTGGAATTAAAACAAAAATATATCGTTGGAAATAAAAACAGAAGATGAGCTATATATAAAAGACTGCAACCCAAGCGCACCCCGCAGAGAGAGCATGTAAACGAAGCCAGTTTCTCTGTACAACACCGGCTAGACTCGCTTCTGTCTGCAGGAGCGCTGGGAGTCCTGAACGTAAAACGTGTGCGCGAGTGCATATGGACAGTCTCATCTACCTGCCTTCGCTCTCGTAAAAAAAAGTAACAATGGTCACAGTTACCAGCGCCAGCCTGTGGCAAGAGCCCAAAGCTTTCTGTAGGACACCAAGGGAAGACCACAGGGCCGGCGCGTGGGACATACACCATGACGACGGTGTTAAAGCAAAGGAAAGAAAACAAACAAGTATTCATTGTCTTTAAAAACGATTCCTTTCATGTACAAAAAGTAATAAAGGCAGTCACACCTTGAGACCCGGGCTTTTCTGTACCGACGCCAAGGCTCAAGAGGATCACCCAGCAAATATTAGGTTGAGTTTTCAAGTATGGAGCAATTCAATAGGCAGAGGCGTCCTCTCTGCCCCGATGAGAGAGCAGGGCTTCTCTGTATCTACGCCCGCTGTCACCGAACACAAAGAGGGAGTGCTTTGCCTCTGCCGTGGTCTAGTAGAACATCACATAACAGCTACCAGGAGGTTTCATCCGGAATCACTATTGAGACAAGGGGGGAGGGGGTTTCAGGGAATGAGGTTTGCGTCGCCAGTCCCGCAGAACCATAGAAGTTGGTAGCAGCTTCTGACTTCTCTGTAACACGTCAGAAATAAAAACAACATGGCCTGCGAACACCGGGAGTAAACCGTCACGACAGTACACGTATGATCATGTAAAAAGTCTCATAAAATTTCTCAATCCAATCCCTGCATTAAAGTAACTTGTACGCTTCTGTGTTGAATCCAACCTTTGATTTCCTTTCTCACATTCTGCCTACATTTCACGGGAAGTTTTGATCCCAATCTGGATGGTACAGGTACTGTGGTGGACCTGGAAAATGGTAAGCATTGGTTTACTTCGTTGGTAAAACAAACAAAAAAAAAAGTTGTGGGGTTAGTGCTTCAGCCAGTAATGCATAGCATCACAGAACAACCTTTGACCCCCGTTTGTGCCATCACTTGATCATTCAAGCAAGTAGGTAAGGAAAGAAGGGCCGAAGAGAGACGGGTGGACAAGAGGATGCATAAAGTCAAACTAAACAAAAACCAAACAGCCACCATCCACAGATCATTCGAAAACAATACAGCAAAGAACAGGACTGAAGGTAGAGCGGCATTGGGACAGCGCCGTTGAGGGGGAATTGCTTTTGGGAATGGGGTGGATGTGAGGTTAGGAGAGAGGGGTTTTGGTACTTCTCCCCCCTCCAGTGGGTTGAGTAGGTTTCTCTGTAATGTACACCTACTGCCCAAGGAAAGGAGGGGGGGTTACAGATTTAGTATTTAAGCTTTTTGGGTACTTCCCAGGGGAAGGACTCGCGGCCAAAGTGGCCATAGGCGGCGGTGCGCTGGTAGATGGGCTTCTTCAGGTCCAGCTCTCTGGAATTGTACAGGAGACAGAGTGAGACAATTGCCAAGCAGAAAGGAGGACGTTCAGTCAAACTCAACGAGCCTCTAACATAAACTACAGAGACTAACTCTGGAAACAACTCGGGAGCAAATCCCACAAATCATGGGAAAACCGTCAAACCAAAAGGTAGAGGTTGGGCCACCCGAGGAGCACATTTTACCTGACAATGACGCCGGGACGGAGGTCAAAGTTCTTCTTCACAATCTCCAGCAGCTCCTTCTCGCTCCTCTGGGAGGTTCCATAGTGGAAGATGGAGACGGACAAGGGGTGGGCCACTCCAATGGCATAAGACACCTGAGAAAAGCGGACAATTGTTTAAACGGTCTCAAATATAATGTTAAACAAATCCATACTACAAAGCACTGCTAAATATTCACCTGAACCAGGACACGTTTACACAGACCAGCCTTCACCAGAGACTTGGCCACCCAGCGGGCCGCATAAGCAGCTGAACGGTCAACTTTAGTATAGTCTTTTCCAGAGAATGCACCACCTCCATGAGCACCCCAGCCTCCATAAGTGTCCACGATGATCTTACGGCCAGTCAAACCAGCATCTCCCTGTAAAAGAGCATGAATCTTTAGGTATCATACTGCTTTTCCAAAAAGGATTTAATAAAAAATTAATAAAAACCTAAGCATGTCAGTTGGTTGCCATTTTAAAAGCACTAAAACTACACATCAACTAACTGTAATAAACACAGATAAAAAGTAATAAAAATGGAGGTGTAAAACGCATAAAATACTTATACATAAATATATAAATGTTTTTCTGCACTAAATTGTAATGCACTGTAAACAGTAGCGGTTTAAACCTGTGGGCCTCCAATGACAAATCGTCCACTGGGCTGCAGGTGATAGATGGTGTCATCATCCAGGTAGACGTTCGGCACCACAGCCTTCACCACCTTCTCCTTCAGAGCATCACGCATCTCATCTAGACAGACTACATCATCGTGCTGAACAGACACTACAATGGTGTGCACACGAACGGGAAGCATGGCACCACGGTCTTGCCTGTACTGGACTGTCACCTGGAGAAGAAAACGGCATTCGGAAACGTTGATTTGCTTTTCAAGAATCACATCAGTGATGCTTTCTTGATTTCTGGAATTACTAGTTGTGAAATCTAAATGGTTCTTAAAATGTTATAAATACTAAAGTCACCATCACTGTAATGGAACAACATTCTCAAAAACATATTGCTGACCCGTATATATTTTCCAAATTCTTTCTCCAGTATTTACATTTCACTAAGCAGACACTTTTTTTTAAGTGACTTACAAGTGAGAGTCAAAAAAAGTACTTCAAATCATCAAAGTATCAATATATAAAGCTAGTCTGTTACATTACAATTTTTCCTTCTCAGTCTCATCTCACCTGGGTCTTGGAGTCAGGTCGCAGCCAAGGCAGGGTGCCGTTACGGCGCAGCTCAGCCATTTTAGCATTCAGCTTGTGAGCCAGGACAATAGTGAGAGGCATGCACTCCTCAGTCTCGTCAGTGGCATAACCAAACATCAAACCCTACAAAGTAAAGCAGTCCAGTAAATACCAGTGTTCTCTTTTGACCAAGTTACGTTTTTGAGTATGAATAAACAGCTCTTGCCTGGTCTCCAGCTCCAACATCCTCCTCATTGCGGTCAAGGTGAACCCCTTGAGCAATATCAGGTGACTGCTGCTCAAGAGCCACAAGCACATTGCAGGTCTTGTAGTCAAACCCTTGAAGCACAATAACACCGTGATTAAACTATTGTACTTTAAATCCTACTGACAGATGGAAATAGTTAACCAGTAGATAAACTGAGTCATTAAACAAGTTTGAACCTGGCTTGGTTAGTTGAGGTAATTAGATCTCGCATACAGTCAATCACATCCTTCAACAATAACAATTTGTGTTGAACTGAATCAGTGAATTTCTATTTATTGCATCTTTTCTCTGTAAATCTTTAGACACATTGTACAAAGTGACAGAAAAAAAAAACCATTTAAACGACAAAAGTTCAGGATTTTGCCTCTTTTTTTTTACATTCTGTCCCTGAAAAACCTACAATTGACATGTCCGAGTAAACACCCAAAATAAATACGTCATTGAAAGCCATCATTCGCATATATTGTACATTGTTTAGGGGAGTGTGCGAAAGGTGCGAACAGACAAGCAAGCATAGCACATAAGTGGGTAGTGTTGTTGCTCAATTGTTTCCTAAGGCAGTGTTTTCCCATCACTGTTCCTAAAGGCACACCAAGAGAATTTTTTTTGGAAGCCCCTCTTATGTGACCCATTACTTTCAGGTTTTGTATCTCTTCTATGTTGAGTTGATTGAGGTGTTCCAGATTAGGACGAGTTTGAAAATGTGCATCTGTTTTCCAACCCTGTTCCTGGAGGCACACCACTGTGCTAACAGTACATCGGCATAGTGTGGATTTACATCACATTACAACCAACCATGGAGACATACAGCAAATTACACAAACTACTGACTGAATGTCATCACTTCCCTACAAGTACTGTTTACTAACAAGATGACCGTGTCAAATTATGGCCTGGCATAGGCAAAATAACGTTTTTGGCTGTTTTTCACAAAATGTCACGTAAATGTGAAACTTTAAATATGCTAAAGGAAAAATTTCCATTCTTGGCTACCAACGTTGTGTAACCATAGCTTAAGAGTACCCCTGATGTTTCTTGGTGCTTTACCTTTGGAAGAGTCATCGTAGCCGATGTGCTTGATGGTATCCCTGACTACCTTCTGATAGTCCACTACAGCATGAGAGGTGATCTCTCCGGCCAGCAAAATCATTCCCGTCTTGGCGACAGTCTCTGTCAGGATTGATTGATTGATAGGGGTTAGGACATAAAGACTCTAGTTGCAACATGGAGAAAAAAAGAAGTGCAGAAAAGCATAATTTGACACTCACCACATGCTACTTTGGCATCAGGATCCTGTTTGAGGTGGGCGTCCAACACAGCGTCACTGATCTGGTCACATATCTTATCTGGAACAGAGGAAAGAGGGTATGGATGTTTAAATTGGATTCTGAAATCCAGGTTAAATGAAACTAACAGCTAACTGCCTCCAGAGATTTAACAAATAAATAACTTTGGCTTCTCATGGCATCTATATGTTGCTGCTCTCTGGTGATTTGAAGTGCTCTTATCCTCATTAATAAGTTGCTTTAGATTAGACTGTGCATAATGAATGAATGTAATTATCTTTAATTTGCACACCTCAGCTGTGCTAAAGCAGACTTGGAATTTTGGTATGACAGCAAGAACAAAATGTACAAAATTTACAACACTACACAAAAAACTTTGAAAAATTGATAGAAACAGTGACCTGAAAGACAGTGTCAATTTATTCAAGAAAAGATTAAAAAAGACCTTTAATATTTCAGGGCTGCTTTATGATCAATAAAAAGACTCTTAACAACAAATGAACACTAACAAATGCAGATGATGAACTGATATATGAACAAATACATTATTGGAGCACAAAATGAACAGGACATTCTATTACAGAAATATGTTTAAACTGCTGCACTCTTTGTGAAGTTTAAAACCTTTAATCTTTGACATTTTGCATGCTTCTATGCATGTAGGCAATAAAAACAAATATTTGTTTTACTAACATTATGGCTTCAGGTATAAAATAATCATTGTGATTATTTATAAAAAAAAAAAAGGGTTCAAAGAACATCACGTCCACACTACTAATGTGTGTCACTGCCCAGTTTACGCCTCTGGGAAATGTAATTGGCTTACGCAAAACTCTGAAAAGCACTTTATTGACATCAGCTCCATTACATGATTGGCTTACAAGCCTCATGTGATACAGGAGATCATTTAACAATGAAACAGACAAGTTGCTATTGTTTTAGTTGCAATGATTTCCATACAAACAGGTGAAGCACATTAGCGCACTGCAGTGCGGCTTCTGGAATGGAGGCAGGAATGCCCATATTGGCACTCCACTACAGCCCCTGGAGTAAGCATCTATATTTAGGGCAGAGGTAAGCCAAGTTAATCAGCTGCAGCGGGTCTGCAAACCCTCCCCCACTCAATCAGCACTGAACTTAGACCTGCGCTGAGCTCAATAGACAGCAGTGACGCAGTATCAGGGCAGTGGAGCGAGAGGGGAAAGTTCATACAACGTGTACAGGTGTGAGTCTATAAATGACAGAATCGTGACAAACATCACCATAAACAAACCTTACGATAGTACACAAACACTATAGTAGCTAGTACACAGCCCTTTACTAGTAGCTGACCTCACTGTACAAAGTGCATACTTGCACTGGCAGTGACCAAACATTTGCTGTCCCTAAAATAGACACGATATACAAGTCAACGTGCTCTCCTCTGACACTCAAATATAGCGAGTGACGAACATTTGCCAGGCTTTTTTTAATTCATAGTTTAACAATTGGATTTTTGTATGTTTTCTTTGAGGCCATTAACACACTTGCATACAGCAAACATAAAATATTGATGACTCATCCTGCACTAACAGATCAGTCCAATAAAATGCTCTCAAGAAAGCCCCTCCCACCTTAATATCTGCAACTCACAGAAAGCATAGCTGAATAAGCTGAAAAAATGTCAATTTCAGTAATTGTGCATTTATACAGTATTGGAAATACTGTAATGAACATCAGACTTGCTGCCACAAATTCTGTGTTTTTAATTTCTAAACCCCAAAACTGACTCTGAAGATGCTCTGTCATTCATGCTTTATTCATTGCCACATCAGCAACTTATGGCTATTTCATGGCCAGATAAATATACATAAAAATATTACATGATAAAAACAAGTTCGTATTCCAATAAAAAGTTACTTAGATCATTATATAAAATATAAATAAATAAAATTCCCACAAAAATATATTCAAAGTTAAATTAGATTTTTCATTTCAATTTTTGATAAATAATTTAAGACTTTTCCTGGTGGTACCGTTTTAAAAATGTCCATCAAAGTACTCTCCTTATAAAAATTGTGTCTAATTGCATTCAAACTTTCACATTCCAATAAAACATGTTGGATAGTAAGAGCAGTCTGGCAGTAATTACATTTAGGTGGTTCTTCATTACTCAGCCAATATAAATGTGTCAACCTAGAATGTCCAATTCGACATCTAGTGTAGACAGTTTGATCATGTCAGGTCTCAAAATTATAATTAGCTAAATGTCTTTCATTTATTTTTGAGTTAATTTCATGTAATTTATTATTTATGCAGTTGTCCCATTCCCTTTGCCATGCTTCGTTTATGTACAAATTTATTGTGGGTTTTAAGTCCTCCGGAGGAATTAAACAACGTCGTTCCAGAAGTAAATAAATGAATAAAGTAAAAGTTGAGTTAATGGGAGACAATCTACTCCATACTCCTACTTTCATTGTCATTTGCAATGCACCGTGATCCCTTCTTCCATTGAGGCTGTAAAGTACACCTAGCCCTGCATTTTAAAATTATTACTTTATTTGCTTTAAAAATTTAAGAATGCAACATTGTGATGATTGAGTGGTTATTTTTAATTGTAGAACTCTTTGATGAATCCTCTATAAAATACAGAAAAGGGGTCAGGCCCCCTATTATGGTAAGTTTGCATGAACAGAACGGACAAAACAGTGCTTGACAAGGGCTTATTCTGAAATCACATGTTCAGGAGTACACAGAATCAAACAAAAACGGGTGCAGCTTAATCACCATCCTACCCCATTACGCCATGCCTGCAAAAGCCTTGGTCAATTAATATTAATACTCGGGTATTGTTAAACTAGAACAATTTGTCCTAACTCTCTTTGTACCCGCAGCGCTTACATTTTCTGCAGTCTTTCACCTTTTTTATCTTTTTAATTCTTTTCCACGTCTAAATGTATGCTGTTATATAACTGATAGTATGAACTGCATACTTGAGACCCGAAGCGGACGCAGTGGGTTTGCTCTCGCACCGGTTTTACTTTGACGTACCGGATGAACGCAGCGCTAATGGCGCGAGGGGCGTCGCAGTAGTCCAATACAAATGTATATCAACAAAATGCACACAGACCGCACTAAAGCACGTGCTGCGTGAACGCCCATGTCTTCTGGACAGCTGCCCATGGTTAAACCCGCTTTCGGACTTCATGCTTCATGTGTCTCGGGCCTAAAAGGTGCGCTGACGCAATACTCACGGGCAGTTGAGCGAGAAAGTTTACACCATGGGCTGGTGTGTCAGAGCACAAGGACGACAAAAATAAAACAAACATGGTCTCATAGGGCGCACACAACACACCGATTATAAATATTTAACGGCCTCACGGTCGTCCACAAATCAGCAGCTGGTCTTATAGGCCATGAGAATTTTGATAATTACTAACAAAGAAACTGGATTAACATGTTCATAAAGAGCTTAACGGATCAAAAGCTCGCGTTAACGCTAGACGCATGTAACTTTAACCGGGCAAACCGGCATTACAACAACACAAACACGCAACGTTGTTGCGCGGGTCCGCATTGCACATGAACACATGTTCCGCGAGCCCGCCGACAACATGGCCACCACGCGCGCGCACAGCCTTCAAACGGAAATGGTCACAAGGAGCCACTATAGCGCGTATAATAGTTATTATACTCATGCTGTTATATAAAAACGACAATAAAATTATAAATAGCCCATTCAAAGCCTTCACAATCAATAATTGCATAATTAGCTTTGGGCCTCAAACACGGTGACGCCACCGCGCTTTGCCAGGGATTACAAACACAGATTAAGCAAACATACATTAAAAAAACGCATTTTACGTACATCTAAAAATAACACGGATTTAATAAACTGTAAGTATAACAAAAAGACTGCGCATTTAAATAAAAAATATTGATCAGCAGTTATTAGCACGTGTTAGCCGATGGATCTCGTGCAAGATCGTGTTTTAAGTTACCTTCCGCGCGACCTTGTAAAATCAAAACCCCCTTTAAATTTGTGAGTGTTAAGATACATACCAGGGTGTCCTTCGCCGACAGACTCCGACGTGAACAAAAAGCAGTCTTCATCAATCAGGGAGTTGTGAAAGCCGTTCAGTTGTCCGTTCATATTGATTGTATTGTTACGCTGTTCTAAATCTGTTTCTAATCGGGTTTGTTTCGTCGGTTCTAGCGCGTCAGTTTCTGCTTTTCTAACGTCGGTCTTA
This sequence comes from Danio tinwini, assembly GCA_903798205.1. Classification (NCBI taxonomy): domain Eukaryota; kingdom Metazoa; phylum Chordata; class Actinopteri; order Cypriniformes; family Danionidae; genus Danio; species Danio tinwini. The sequence continues at coordinate 3,834,833 of CAIGQZ010001492.1, read as the reverse complement.
AATTGATGTTTCTGGTGTTTCTCTGTCGCGGACGCGCTGTGTAGACTTGACCTCAAATGCTCACACTAGCCGGTTTTCAAGGTTTTATCCCTCCTACTTCACTCCAAACTCAAGCGTCACTCGGGCGCGCCCCCGTCCGTCTTCCAGTTAGCCAATCAGAAAGGACGTCAGAGTCTGCAACGTCAAGGAGGAGACAAAGAAGGCCCTGCTTTGTATATACAGCGTTTTATATGTACACATTCCTGGGAAATTTACAAAATAAAAAAACGAAAATAAAACCGCGCATATAGAAAGAAAGACTGGGGCTACTTCCCAGCAAGCATTTTTTTGTTTTAATAGATTTATAATATACGTCTAAACATAGTCGTCTTGGCTAAAACAAGGCTATTTGGGCTGTCAGTGAAAATCTAATAGACGTCTGAGAATAGGCCAAAACTAGACTAATCATCAAATTATCAGAAATAAATGACTACACATATAATGTCTGTCCAATCGGTCTATTTGACGACTAGTCTAGTTTTGGCCTATTCTTAGATGTCTATTAGATTTTCGCATACAGCCCAAGTTTAGCCTTGTTTTAGTCAAGCTGTCTACATTTAGATGTCTATTAAACACAAAATTGTTTGCTGGGTTGTCACACTGTCAAAGTAGGGTCATTTATTAAGGGTGTGTTCACACTTGTCAGATTTGGTTCAGTTAAAACACATTTATTTTAATTAGCATGAACATTGTCATTTGTACCTGCAGAACAAAGACCAAGAATGCAGAAAAGGTCGGTCTTGGTTAGTTTCCAAACATCTCTGGTACGGTTTGACTGAAATATGAACACATTGTAGAGCAGAGACTTCAGAATTAATGCATGACTTGATTTAACATGATGTGATAATTAAATACAGAATATGCAACAATTCTGTGTTTTCATAATGATGATGAAGATTATTATTATTATTATTATTATTATTATAAGAGCTATGTTGTCCATCTCAGTTTGCAACAGATCTTTGTATTTGTGATGGAGGAATAGGCTAGTGTTTTTCAGCCATCGGTAAACTTCCGGTGAAAGGTTTCTGTGACTATTTTAAATTTCATAAGGTTCCTTTTACAGCATCAACATTGTAATGTAATAAACTTAAGCATTCATTTAGTTGTTCAAGCATAAAACAAGATGATAGACTGTGTAGCCGCTATAGCGCCATCAGTACCAGCAGGCTAGCGCAGAAACTCCACTGAAAATACTGGGGTAAAATAAACATGGTGGGGGGAATGCAATTTTATTTAGTGCTTCTTGTTGGGTGTGAGACCCTCTTTATATTGTGTGTCTATTAGGCAGTGAATATCAGTGGTTTTTAAAGAAATCAGACCTTAAACGTGACAATTTTGTAATGGAAAGACAGTTCACTGGATGTCGTCGAGCTGACAAGCTGAAAATTAAATGTCTGTGTGCATATATAGCCCATTCCTGGAGCTGTTTTATCCCTTTACACATAAAGCATAAAGCATACATAAGCTCTTCATTTAAACAAAAGTACAATAAGAATGTTTAGCCCAGTAATCAGCAATTGCAAAATAGACATAATACAATATTTTTTTTCTTTCCTTGTTCTTTGTATTTCTAGGTTCACTCTTAAAAGCAGCGTATCTGCAGGTTTCATTGAGTCAAATTGAAAACTTTAAAAAAAACATTGTGTATGAAATGTAAAACCTTTATGAGAATGTTAGTCTCATTTGTAGTCTAATGCTAAAATTATATGACTGGACAAGAGAAAAAAATACCACAAAAAAATTTAAAACATTTAAATGAGCAATACTGTAGTGTAGAGGAGTCACATGGACACAGTTTATTTCATTTTTTAAAGATCTAGAACACAATACATAAGTGAATTTAAGACATTTTAAGGTCTAAAGTGTTTTATACTTTTGTTAATACCCCGTGAATCCTAAACTAAATTACTAATTTAGTTACAATTCAAGAAAATTACAGCTGTGAACACAAATTCTAATTCAGACAATGTCATGTTTTCTATAGACATATTCCTTACAGTCTCCAGAATGTTGAAACTGTTTTATATATTTCCTTCTTAAATTACCCTTCTGAATTAAATTCCACTTGTCTTTCCAAAGTCAATAGCATGTGATATAAGATTACGTAATGCAGTCCTGCAGGTGAGATTTTATGTAAAAGGCACTTTGTCCTTGGCCAATGTGTAACCTTGCATCAGGAATGTTTGTCGGTCTACGGAGAGGAACTTTGGACTTGGCAAAGTTAAGTGTTAATTGCTGAATCGCAGCTTATTAAATACAAGTAAATGAAGCGTGTGGGCAGAGCTGTTAAGCCTGTCTCTCCACTCTGCTGATTGTGCTCCAGGAGATTATGAAGTTGCTATGTAATTACATAAATAAATAAGGTTTTGTAATGTTTCTGGAAGTCGCATGTTCAGCAAGACTGCATTTATTTGATTGTAAACACAATAAAAGAGCAAATTTGAATTAATGTTGTGGAATATAGCATTTGCCTAGTTTAATAATTGAAATTTTAATTTAATTAATATAATTCTCATAGCAAAGCTACATTTTTCACAACCAGTGTGTGATTTTCTTTTTTAGGCATATTCAGCATGATTGTAATCTATCACATTTGCTCAAAGCTTCATTTTTTCATGTTCAATTACACTGTCACACTTCACTCAGCAAGGGGCCTCTTTTATCCTTTCTAATCTGTAGGCTGTGAGAGTGCCAGGAGGTTCAGGGGACGTGGGCTTTACAGTGAAACTTTGAGTTCGTTGAGTACATCCATCCATATGGGGTCCAAAAGTTGGAGACAACTTGCAAAATATGATTCTCTTTGCATTTTGTCCTCATTTTACATGTCTGTCATATTGATCACTTGAGTTGAAGGTTCATGTCTTCTTCTTTTGAATACTGTCTTAATTAACTAGAAAAGAATATCACTCAGATTACTGGTGTGTGTGTGTGTGTGTGTGTTTGCTTAACTTTCTTCAAATGAACCAATGTAATCGTGAGGTAAAGAAATTGGACACAGGGACATTTGATCTTTGGTATATGACACCTGGAAGCTGTGCTCACCATGCATATTCTTGTTGCTATTGTGTTGTAAATTGGTCTGTTATGATGCAAAGCGTGAATAGCGTTCTTTGTTACTTAGCATTCATTTGCAAGTGTTTGTGAACAAAACAACCTTAGGGATTTAAATATGCTAAATATTGGACTCTCTTGTAATTTATGGGTAAATTATTATCATCTTTCTATAAGATGTCAAGACAAGTCATGAAAACTTGAAAACTTAATATGATTGTTTGTTCATTTCTTTGACACAAACATATTTAGGTTAACATAAAAACTATTAAAATTTGCCTATTTATCAGTCTATATTGTCAAATATACTTGTTATAAAACTGTTGTGTTTATTAATATTAAAGCTTGAGCAGGTGCTTTCTCAATTGTTGTTTTCTAACCATGGCCACTTTTCGTAATTGGGGCCAGAGCACGAAGGTACAGATGAACTATTGGCATGTTTTTCAACTACAATCACCGGCCACTTTATTAGGTACACTTTATTCAGCTACTCTTTAATGCACATTTCTAATCAGCAGCAACTCAATGCATTTAGGTATCAAGTGGCACCCAGTGAGAGGCAGTTGTCACCAAAATTGGACAATAGAAGACTGGAAAAGCATTGCCTGATCCATCCTGCCTTGTATCAATGGTTCAGGCTGGTGGTGGTGGTATAATGGTGTGGGGGATATTTTCTTGGCACACTTTGGGCCCATTAGTACCAATTGAGCATTGTGTCAACGTCACAGCCTATCTGAGTATTGTTGCTGTCTTCTGATGGCTACTTCCAGCAGGATTACCACCATGTCATAAAGCTTGAATCATCTCAGACATCTCATCTCAGATCTTTGAGTTCACTGTACTCAAATGGCCTCCACAGTCACCAGATCTCAATCCAATAGAGTACCTTTGGCATGTGGTGGAACAGGAGGTTCGCATCATCGATGTGCAGCTGACAAAATCTGCAGCGACTGCATGATGCTCTCTGAGGAATCTCTGAGGAATATTTTCCAGTGCATTGGTGAATCTATGGCACAAAGGATTAAGTCAGTTCTGAAGGCAAAAACCCGGTTCAACCCGGTACTAGTAGTATGTACCCAATAAAGTGTCCAGTAAGCGTATATTTGATCTTTTTTCTGCTTTAGTCAGTGCATCCCCTGTTTTTGAGGGCTTTGTATGGTGGCAGAGAAAGCTCAAATGCACTTCAAGTTAAGAAAACTTCATGCAAATAGAAAAATACTTGCAAACTGATTAGTTTAACAACACATTCTCACACAAATTCTCACAACACATTCAAACACAGAAACAGATAGCACAGACTATGATGTAAATGTGTCAGGGGACCCCAAAAAGTGATGAACCTGTCCTGATCAAAATGTTCCACTTACTCTTAATAGGAAGTAGCACATTAAGCAATTTGTGAGGTCCCCTGAAACATTTCTGTTGTGGTCTGCACTATTTGCAGCATGTTTCTGTATTTGCCTATGTTTTGAGAATTTGTGTGTGAGTGTCAACTGAGGAAGATGTTTTCCCAATTTGTTTGTGTTTTTCTACTAATAACTTGCAACTGTCTTGCTCACTGTATCTTTGCCATAGTGCAATACTTATAAAACTTTGCAGATACATCATACATGCACAAAATGTGAAACTGGTTGGGATGTTTTGTACTTGCACTTGAGGTGTGTCCCAAGTTGCATACTTTGGGTTTTAAAAGTACAATTAGTGCAATTAGAGTGTTCGCACCAAATATTCAGAAAAGAAAAGTGCACTTTAAATGCCTAAATGATGCACTTATTTAATCAGAAAAGTAGTACACTTCACACTCTCAACTCTTGCTGCTATAAGCTACAAAATGAATAGACAATTAATAGACCATTGACAGTGGATTCCATGTTCATCATATACTTTTCTGATTTTGTCAGATATTTGTGCACTTTTATTTGAACATTAATCTTCATAATTACAAAACCTATTTTTCAATTGAAGGGTTAGTTCACTCAAAAATAAAAATCATGTTATTATATACTCATTCTGATCCCATCCCTTAATAAAGCTGCATTTGGAACTAACCCCTGTCTGCAAGCTCCTCCCTCACAACCACTCACCATCATATTGTTCCAAACCCCTGAGACCTTAGTTCTTCTTTAAAACACAAACTATGATATTTTAGAAGAAATCTGAGAGCTCTCTCATCCTCCATAGACAGCAATGATCCAGAGACAGAAAGTTCAGAAAAAGACCGAATATTAACAAACTACACTAAAGGAATTACGTTTGCTGGCTGTTCATACCTCTTTAATTAAAATGAGCTGAAACAACACAATTCTTGAGTTTTTTCTAATTGTTTTATGTTCAATCCACTTAAATTTGTAAAAAAAATAAAAATAATTAACTCAATTCCTTGAAGTTGCCCCACCACAAAATGATTGTGTGGAAGCCAGCATTTTTTTTTACAGTGTACAAGAATACATTTGTGCGCATATAAAACAAAAATAACGACTTTGTTCAACAGTTTTTTCTCCTCAGTGTCAGTATAGGGAGCATATGTTGCACTTAGTCGAGCTGCTGATGTATATGATATTCGTCTGTGCTTTGTTTCAAACATTGGAAGTTGCACACAGGCATGTAGTGTATACATTAGGGCAGTGGTCCCCATCCCCCTGGCCGCGGACCGGTACTGGTCCATGGATCAAATGGTACCAGGTTGGACAAAAAAATAAATGATATATTGTTACACTAGTTACAATAAATTATTTCCGTTTTATTTATAGTCTGGGTCTGAACTATCTTTTATTTTGAAAAATCACTATTCTCTCTGTGACATCTCGGTCACTTGAGTGTCAAAACTTAACCCACAAGCTAGCAAAATGAGTAAGAAACAGACGTCTTTGGGAAGTTTCTTTGCGAAGGGGAAAATGCTCAATGAAGGACCCACGAACTGCCAAGAAAAAGATCCGCATTCCATTTGTCAACAAATCAGGTGAATCCAGCATCTGTGTGACAGAAAAAGATCAACTGCTGAAGATCACAAATAATGGTGGCCAGGGCCCGTTTACTGTTTTCTGCGCGCAAGTTTGTTATTTCTGATGGAGTTGCATGCATATTTGAAGTGGTGCAACATGCTCGCACCTCCGAAAGCATCTCAACTGCTGCGAGGGCACCGCAAGTCATGTGAAAAGAATTCAGCTTTATACTTTGTATGGAATATGCACATTTCGGTAGACTAATTACCTCAGACAAACGCAGAACACCCAAACGCTGCAGTGCTTTTCAATATAGTTAATAACATAATTTTAATTTTGACTAACCTTCAAGCGTATTAGCTCCACCAATTGAAAGTCAGTCATTTTGGATTATTTGAAATGTGGAAATATAGGCGATGGCAAGACAGTAAAGATGCTAAAAACCTGGGGTGGATTTTATATAAATGTTAAGGTTAGTGATGTCATAAACCCAGAACAAAGCTCATTGTAGTCTCTACCAGCCATTTGTTGTAGGCCTTAAAAAAAGTGAATTATGTACAACAAAATACATCCTTTTGCATTGAGCATCTTAACTTAGCAGATGCTGCTTATGCATAAACAGCAACATTACACAATAACCAAAGTAAAAAAAAAAAGAAATCCTAATCAAGGAACTCTTTAATTGTAACACAAAAAAGTAGTTTCTCTCTTTCATTAAATAAACACAGGATGTCTGAATCTATTGTTTATTTATTTACAGAAGAGACATAAGCTCGCACTTGACTGTAAGTGTAAATGACTCTTATGTATATGCTCACGTTGCAGCCAGGTGACGGTTTTTGCTCGAGGGAGATGCTTTCGAAACATGAATTGCGCAACATTTACTGTCAGTTATGAATGAGTCAAACATTCAAAATATATTACCAAATACTTCTGCTCTTCGGTTTTGGCTTTTGAACTTTTGTAATGATCACACAGCTTTCATAATACATCTAATCGCCCCCAGGTCTGACAGAAACATTCCAGCCCTGAGTTAGTGCTCACAGCAGGTCTAATGGATTATTGGAAGCATTCAGAGAAAAATCAAACTCAAAAGATGATCTTTGTTACAACTCACCCTCCTTGTAACCTACAAACATGATAATGATTCCGATTAGCAGCCTTTTCAAGGTTATCCATGACTGGGAATTTCCAAATTTTGCAGGGATTCAATAATTGGTTATAAAATTATTTTTTTATTGTTTGATTTAGGAGATAACATCATGTCCTTTTTGTTCACATTATTTTACAGTTCATTATAAAAACTCGCAACACATTACAACATTTGATTATCAAATGAACAAAAGAAATTAAATACATTTGAATAGATCATTTGATTTGATCTTCGGCAATATGCTGACTCATTTGAGAAAAAAAAGAGATCTTTTTTAAAGACAAAAAATACATTTACACATGATTTTTAGATACGACACGAGAAAATAAAGAGATTGAATATGCAAAAGTGGGACATCTTTTATTTGCAATGGAGAACAATCTATACACTATCAACTTTTTACAGTAACATGTTATTGTCTCCTGATATTTAAAGAGAAATTGGTCGTGATAATTCTTTGTCCTACATTTACTAAACTTGTGTCCTTGAGGTGTATATTTTTGCACATCAATATGATCACGCGCGCACTGCACACAGGTTTCACTCAGCTCAGACAAATCAAATAATGCCACAAAATGCAATAAATGAGCAGAGCTGATGTGATTGGTTGCCTCCAATCAGCTGATGCTGTCAGAGGTTTGCTGTGTTTCAAGAGAGGTTGTTGGATTGAGAGATACTTCAGCAAAGCATCATGAGTGTTAGTGTGACATTTGTATATTCACAAGTTCAGTATGACACTGGCCAACATATCAGAAATTAATTTATGACATTTAGTCTTTCTTAGGATTATCTGCAATCAATTACCTGTGCTAATTATGCCAATTCAGATTTTTTTTTAAATCTTGTCAATTTGAGGAAATATATTTTCAGGTTTTTTAAAGACTCTTATTTTCACCAAGGTTGTCTTTACATATATCTTCACACTATTTGAAAAATATTATTAAAACAAAAAATAATTAATTGTAATTTGCTGAAATTCATTATCATGAATAAAAAAAATGAAATCTATTTATGCAATGGGTGAAGCTGAATTTTTATTATTTTACATTTAGTTATCAGGGACATATACAATGTTTCAAAAATCATTCTAATGAATTGATTTGCTGCTCAAGAAGCATTTATTGTTATTATCATTTATTATTCTTGTTGAAAACAGTTGTGCTGCTTAATGTTTTTATTGTACATTTTTCAGGATTTCTTGATACATAAGAATAGCATTTATTTGTAATAGAATTCTTTAAAACTATATACATTTCTGATCAATTCAATGTCTATAACTGTCTTTACTGATCAATTTAATTT
>CAIGQZ010001492.1:3789142-3805485 GCA_903798205.1 Danio tinwini | reverse complement strand
TATATATATATATATATATATATATGGGTGACGGATATATATAAAGCATGTTCCCCCTGCGTTCGTGTGGGTTTTCTTCCGGGTGCTCCGTTTTCCACCACAAGTCCAAAGACATGCAGAATAGGTGAATTGGATAAGCTAAAATTGTCCGTAGTGTTTGAGCATGAATGAGTGTGTGAGGATGTTTTGCAGTGATGGGTTGCAGCTGAAAGGGTATCCACTGCGTAAAACATATGCTGGATAAGTTGGCGGTTCATTCCGCTGTGGCGACCCTAGATTAATAAAGGGACTAAGCCGAAAAGAAAATGAATGAATGAATATATATATACACAAAAAATGTATTCACAAATAAAATAAAATATGACTTACAAATAAAAATTGTCTCCACAAATTTATTGCAATTGCATATATTTGCCTGACATTTGTGGATCCCTTTTATTGTTCTTCTTTCTCCCACAACTTGGCAACAAGGCTGTTGTTTCAGATTTAGAAAAGAAACTGAAGAGAAAGTTCAACGACAAAACACGATGCTTACATTAACAAGTTTAAACGAAAGATGCTCACATCAATACAACATAAACTTGTAAAATGCAAATAAATAAATAAATAAATAAATTAGGTGACAAAAGTACAAGAAAACTTTGTGATGTTTTCACTGACCAAATAAACAGCTTTCTTTAATACAAGAAACCAAACAATTGTAAGGTTTTATGACTGAATATTATAAGAGCATGTGTTTGCAGACTGATCACTGTGTGCCAAAAGTCATGAGAGAATTGTGAAAAAAAATTACATTTAGCAATGCAAAATTGCGAAGAAATTAAGTTTTTTTGAAACAGCTATGGCGAAACAAAATCTTATTTACTGAAAATTCATTCATTCATTCACTTTCCTTCGGCTTAGTCCCTTATTTATCAGGGGTCGCTACAGCGGAATGAACCACCAACTATTTCAGCATATGTTTTAAGCAGCGGATACCCTTCCAGCCACAATTCATTACTGGGAAACACTTATACACACTCATTCACACACGCACTCATACACTACAGCCAATTTAGTTCATCCAATTCACCTGTAGCGCATGTCTTTGGACTGTGGGGAAAACCGGAGCACCCGGAGGACATCTTCACGAACACGAGGTGAACATGCAAACTTCACACAGAAATGCTAACTGGCCAAGCCAGGACTCGAACCAGCAACCTTTATGCTAGGAGACGACAGTGATAACCACTGAGCCACCGTGCCACCCTTTACTGAATATATGTGAATGCATTTTGGTATAATATTTGAAGTATAAAATTTGAAACTTTACAAAACAGTGTTTTGTATATACCTGTCTTTAGTATTTGCTACCAAACACTATTATGCATTTGAATTCATACTGACCAACACATATCCAAATCGACTGAGTGTGTCCATGCAGAGCTCACTCCACTGGTCTGTGAAGAGAGCATCTTTGAGCCTCTTGTTTATCATGGAGTTCACTTCCTGCAGTCTAAAGAGAGAGACAAGGACAGAGCCAAAGACAAAAACAGACAATGATGAGTTAAGGAGCACCATTAAAACAAGGACCATCAAGGTGAGATGACGAAAAAGGACATGGAAATGCGAGAATGCAGGGAAAAGTAATTAATTCTACAACATCACTGGGAGTTATATTTAAAAAAATGGCACTATGCCACAGACTTTCTCACCCAACGACAAACATGTCAGTGCTTCCATTTTCAATGCCAGGACCAAACAAGGAAGTGATGTCATCAGGTGGCATACCAGAGCCTACATTCCATGTGACAATGTGCACTCTAAAAGTAAATGCACATTGCATTAAATACTTATTGTATTTCTATTATATATATATATATATATATTTCAGCTACAAATACACACACACACACACACACACACACACACACACACACACAGTGGTTTTATATTAGTTTGCAGAACTGTCATTAAAATATTGTTAATGCCATAGACAATAACAATACAATACAATTTTATTTATATATAGCACAGTTTAAATACAAATACAAAGTTAATTATCACCAAGCATATAGATGCAAAGAGACTATGGCTGCACGATATTAGATAAAATGTAGATTGCATTATTTACATTTTCTAAGATTTATATTGCAATTTTTCACAAGATAACTTAATAATTTTAGATTGTTATGGTTTTGTAGAGGAGTGGCTAAAATACAATAAACAAATTACAAGTAGAGATAAAAAGAGCAAATACAAATAAAGGAGCAAACAGTCCAGCAGGCACACAACATCATAAGACATTAATATTAGGTTAGATTTAGGTCATGACGTCAGGTGACCAAAATTCATGTCTAGTCAGTGTCTAAGAACAACGTTATTTTGACATCCAACAACTACGTCAAATTACGCTGATATTTGGTTAATTTTAGGTTGTGTTGGAAAGTGACCAAAATCCAACGTCTCATAGATGTCATATTGGTAACCTCCACACAACGTCAAGGTGTAACATGATTAGACATTGATATTTGCTTGACTTTAGGTTGATTTAGGTTGGACGTTGGACATTGACTTCGGCCTGATATTGGGTTCTGACGTCAACTCGATTTTCATTTCCAAACAAAATCCAACATTCCCACGAAGTTGGAGTACATTGAGGTACAATGTCAAAACAACATCATGTTGATGTCCGGTGCCTGCAGGGAGTACACAGGTACAGAAATAAAATAATCAAATGTACAATAAAGCTGTATATTCTTCTTTGTGTAAATAATTAAATACAATTCATCTTTGTTAAAGCTACAAATGTGATAATTCCTTGTTCTCAAATGCTTCAAACTTGCTTAAAATGTTAACACAGGCCTTAATAACGATTTAGATAGAATTTTTTACAAGATAATTTAATAATTTTAGATTGATTGGGATGATTTTGTAGCGGAGTGGAAATGTCAAGTAGAACATTTTAAACCCACAAGCCTTAGAAACACAAGCAATTGATAAACTTTCACTTTATTATAGTTAAACTGAAATGACTCCAAAATTCTCATGTGTTGTACCTGGTCAACTATAATCCTGACTCAACATTGCACATTCTGTGATGTGACTAGGCATGGGACAACAACCATTTTCAAGGTATACCGTGGTTTGGAAAAGTCAAGGTTTTAAAATCTTCAACATTTTCTGTTTTACAGTTCATACAGTATATATGTATGAGTTTATTTTAATTTTTTTTACGTTTTTTTGTTTTGTTTGTTTATTTATATTTTTATATATTTATATTTATATATTTATTTTTATATTTTAAATATAAATATTTATATATTTTCTTTTTCTTTTAAAAAGACTAGAGAAGACTCGAAAGTCAAACTGTAGGACTTTGGACTTGACTTGAGACTTGTCTGTCTTGACTCGGGACTTGACTCGGGACTTGAGGGCAATGAATTGAGACTTACTTGTGACTTGCCAAACAATGACTTGGTCCCACCTCTGGTACATGGCTCTATATCTTATCAGCTAAGAAAAAGTGACACAAATGTATCATTTCACCACCTTCCGAGCGACCCGAAGGTCCGTTCTGAATGAATTTGTAATGAAGTATGACGATCAAACATTATTTCATCTATATTTTAAAATAATTGTCACATTATTTGAAACACTTGTTTAAGACACATGCATTTAATTTGCTTTCTAAGTATTTAAAATTATGTTTGTAAATTGTATTTGATGCAGACACCAAAACGACATGTCTCCTCTTTTCTTCTTCTTCTTATTTTAACTTTATTATTAATTATTATTATTATTATTAATAATCAAAATGCAATGCAAAAAAGCAATAATGCTCTCCATGTGTATGTCCCCAAAATAATTTATCTTCATAATGTTCACGCCTACCTTTCACAGCCAGTGCATACTGATGATATCTGGGTAGGCAGCTAACTAGCTTTTGGATCAGAGATGTACTTTCAAAGCATGGTCATATTCTCCTTAACATTACATCATGGTGCTATGAGTCATCATAATTACTCAAATTAAAAAGCCGGGGATAAATGTCACCTGCTGTAGCCTATTTAGCAGCTTCCAAAACATGCTAAAACGCTTTTAACTAATTAGAGCAAATGCACAATGAATAAACATAATAAAGGCTCTCTCTGTACTGTCAAAGATGACAGGCTAAAGGATCCAGGAGCACATTTGTGTCTAGGAAGGCTGCCAGCTCAATGCTCCTGTGTCCATTCTGTCACCAGGCTCTGAGAGAGATATTATGCTGATTTAAGCGATGAGAAAATCTCAGCTCTGCTAGTATGGCTTCTTTAGGTTCATTATTGCATGCTGATTCCTCAGTATGTCCACAGTTTAATGACCTCAGTGGCTACATCTACAAAATGAATACAAAATTAGCCTGAAGAACTGATTGTCCTGTTCGTATCTAGATGTTTTTCACCCATAAATGCAAAATTGCAGATTCAAGCAGTTGAGTCAGCTAGTGGGACGCTGACATAACTGACAGATTCTCTCACTTCCGGCCAATGGACACAAGAAAAGCCAGCAAAAAATCCAATGAGAGAGAGTGATGCAATCAAATCATATATTTTCACTTGGACAGATATATTAAAGAGATATCACAGTCATAATAGTTAATGAACAAATCAGAATGAATCAGCATATTTAACAAATTGGTTGAATGATTCAATGAGACTCACTTGTTTAGTTCCTGTATGAATCAACAACTGAAAATGTCTCTTACCTCAAAACTCTGCATTATAAGGAAAAGAAAACACTGTACAGTCGAAAGTGTAACATGCATTCATAACATTCTTTTGTGCAGACTCTGCTTTAAATGAGTCCAATTTACTTTACATTAAACGGCAACATTCATTTATTCATTTTCTTTTCGGCTTAGTCCCTTTATTAATCTGGGGTCGCCACAACGGAATAAACCGCCAACTTATCCAGCACATGTTTTACGCAGCAGATGCCTTTCCAGCCTCAACCCATCTCTGGGAAACATCCATACACACTCATCCTACCCAATTCACCTATACTGCATGTCTTTGGACTGTGGGAGTCACTTGCTGTGAGGCGACAGCACTACCTACTGTGCCACTGCGTCACCCTAAACAGCAACACTGTTTCACGAAAAATGAAGTTAAGATGCCTTTCTTTTATCCCACATGGATGCTATGAGGATAAACAAGAGACAAAAAAGAGATCAAGACCTTGAGTATAGTGAGAATGAATGAATGAATGAATGACAGCTTCTAAAATTGTCTAAGTAGACCTTGTTTTTAATTGCTAGTAGACTTTGTGTTTTATTTGCTAATGTAAGCTATTTTTTTAAAATATAAATATAATGTATAAAACTATACAATATTTATATTACTTCATATTATACATCTTATAAGCTATTAATATTAATGGACAATGCACAGATATTGATGTTTCACAACGTATTTACACTACATTATTTGAATCTAACAAGCTTAGTTTAAAATGTTTACAATGTTTACATTGCTCTACTTACATTAAATCTTAATCCCAAATTTCAGAAATGACAACAGATTGTTAAGATTTAATTAATGTAAATTTTAATGCTATTGATTAATGCACTTACTTGACAGATTTCATTCATTCATTTTTTTTTCTTTCTGCCTTTTCCCTGGTTTATCGCACTAGAACGAGCCGCCACTTACTTGACGGATTTATGTGTTTTTAATTTTAGGTCGTTTGTGTAATGCGTTTTATGTTTGGTAAAATAATTTGCATATTTAGAATAGAATGATTAAGAGATTTTTCCAAAAAAAGCACAAGTTGGATTTAGCTGGTTTTGACACAAAAGAAAATCTACCTTGTTAAAAACCAAAGAATTGTCTAAAAATTGAATTGAAAAAAAATATATTTTATTTACTAGCTAATTACTTTATCATTACCTACAAAATGAAACTTCTGAACCTAATCAGAGGAGCCTGATAGAAAAAAATACAAAAAATAGGTCTGATGGATTTAGAGGTTTTTGCATCTGAACTCTTCATTTGTACTATATTTTTCTAGGGCAGAAACAATAAAGTGTAGTACAGTGCATCATAGCGCTTTACTTTTTTTTTTTTTTTTTGCATTTTTTATGTTACAGCCTTATTCCAAAATGGATTAAATTCATTTATTTCTTCAAAATTTTACACACAATACCCCATAATGACAATGTGAAAAAAATATTTTTTTAGAGAGGCCAGACGGAAGCCACTCCCTGCCTGGAATTTGCCAAAAGGCATCTGAAGGACTCTCAGAACATAAGAAACAAAATTCTCTGGTCTGATGAGACTAATATTTAACTCTTTGGAGGGTATGCCAGGTGGTACGTTTGGAGAATATTCAATGACTCAACCATAAAGATAGCCACTTAATTTTACATTAAAATAATTATACATATAATAGAAGTCTCACCTGAAATCACCGTCTTCATTGATAGTCTTGTTCAGTTTTTTGTCAGTTGTGTCTCCTGCGTTGGGTGCGTCTTGGCTTGGGATCAGCTGAGGAACAGGGTTAGGTGGAGGGCTGGGGTTTGAGTTGGAGACTGGTCTGGGCATTAGGTTATTCAGTGTGTTTGCACGGATGGTCTGTGATGGAGCACTTGGAAGTGTTGGTGGAATGGATGGTGGATTGAATCTGAGTTGAGAAGTGGGGCTCATTGGTTTTTGAGAGTTGCAATAAGGCAATGTTGATTCTGTTGGGGAGATTGACAGCAAATTGGCCGTTCCTGTAGCTTTAACCTGCAATGAAGGCTCAGTTGGTCTTGAGACTTTGATTGATGCTTTAGTTCCCAGTGCTGTAGGCCTTGGTCGACTGATGCTGATGTAGTTTGTGGACTGTGATGTTGACTCTGGTCTGGCTCTCTCCTTAATGCCTGGGTTTGTTTGCGGCACTGGGGTCTGTCCCAACATTGGTGGGTTTCCAGTTGTGACCATCTGGCAGTTTGATGACACAGGCAGTTTGCAGGGGTTTCCAAGCAGGGCTTGGACTGGAGATTTATGGAGTCCTAAGACTCCAGCAGGTCCTTCTGGCATTGAGCAGCTCTGAATGGGCTGCATTGGATCTATTTATCTGCATGGATGACACAAAGAGACATGAAGCTGTTAAAGGAATGATTTAGGTTTAGCGCTGATAATCAGCATTTAAAAAGTCAATGACAAATGGTGTTAAATATAAAAGGGCATACTGTTAACGGACATCCCAACACCGTTCACTAAAAGCAACATTTTAAAATAATTAAGACTGTCACAAATTTTTCCAAGACTTTGACAGTTAACCTAGATAGTCTTTTTTTACATTTTGTTACAACCTGTTCATACACTGGCTATAGAAAAGCAAGTAATACATACATATTTCGAAATTAATTAAGCAAGAAGAGCAAAATGTAAAAAGTGACTAAACCAGAAAATAAATGCTGTAAATGCAGAGTAAGAGGAGAGACCTGGCTTTTGTGTGTCCTTCACACTCCTCTGCCTTCTCCCACGGTCAAAGACTGTTTCTGTCTGCAGTGGACAGATGAATGTGTGAAGTGCTTTGGACTATACCCAGAGCTGAACGTCCCCCACTACACCTCTCCTCTCTGCTTTTCCTGGGACGTCACTGCTGACATCAGTGAACTACAATCAGCTAAGATCAATCCTTTTCTTCAAATGACAACTATATACCCTCCGCTCTGTCCTGATCTATTTTCCTGTTGCCTGGCAACACTTTTCAGTCCATACACCCCCCTTTCCAAACATTTCCACTCTTTGCTTTTAATATTCACTAACATTTTTATTAAAAACATAATTCTGATCGATAGGGCAGTCTTTGAAGAAAGTGCAAACAATAATGGCCATCACTGAGTGCTTGTAATGATGCTTCGTCTCCATCTGCAGAAGACTAATAGCTTTGAGCTCTCATACACTGCTGTCTTGGGACAGATATTTGCTAAAAAGACAGAATGTTGTCTCAAACAACGATTCATACACAGATTCCTAACTGGGTTGGTTAGCCATGCAGAAAAGCTACAATTCATATAAAAATGAACTAGTAAGTTTATGGCTGGTGCAAATCAGAATTCTGATTAATAAAACTTAACACAATGATATGCAACATTTATGTCACATATAAATATAAATTATATACTACTTTTATAAGGTATACCTGCCAATAAACCAAGTTTATTCAAACCAAGCATCACCTTGACGTGCTGGTGAGAGTATTTCAGAAACTGCTGATCTACTGGAAATTTCTTGCAAAAACATCACTAGAGTCAGAGGAGGATTAACAGATGGTTTGAGCTGATAAAAACAAAACAGTCACTAAAAAATTGGGTATATGAACACAGACTTTGAATTTCATTCAGCCAGCCCTAGAGCTTCCTGTTAATTGTCGTCCCATTCAAAATAGTAGCGTTTAAAATCTGATTTCTTTAAAAAACAGCAATCTTCACTGCCTTGCTGAAATACAATATAAAGTGGGTATCAGACCAAACAAGAAGCACTGCATTAAATTATATTTTTTCCAGACCATGTCTTTAAAATATGGAAATTCATTTTACCCCAGTATTTTAATGGAATTTTTGAGCTAGCCTGCTGAAAATGACGGCACCTGCGGCTAATGGCGGCACCTGTGTTTAAATGGTCTTTTGTCTCTTTTTACATTTTAACAACCAACTGGATGCTTAAGTGTATTTAACTGATTATATTTTAATTACATTACAACATCGATGCTGTAAAAGGAACCTTATGGAATTGAAAATAGTCACATAAAGCTTTCACCGGATCATTGGCTGAGAAACACTAGCTGTGCATATCCGCATGTAAGTGTGAAGTCACGCGAAGGAGCTTCCGGGTCCAAGCGCTCTATGAAACTGAATGAGGAGACTGAATTACATGAGATGTAATACTTTCGAAAATCACGATCGCAATATATATGTCCATGCCTAATATATGATGGCCAGAAAGTGATGAATTTTTTATAAATTGTTAAAATTTTGGTATTTGTGATGCAGCAAGCCCAGTGATTGTTGTGTACACTATGACTTTATATAAAATTCACTTTAATGTGTGATATGAATAAAAAGTTATCATAAACGAATATTTAGTCAATTCAAATGAGTGGCGCCTTGGACCCGGAAACAGTATTACATATGTCACCAACACGTCACCACTTAACAAGCGGATAGCCCGTTGCTTAGGTCTGCAGAGGAGCATCTCTGAACCACACAATGTTTCAAACATAAAGCAGATTAGCTACAGCAGTAGTAGCAGAAGTAGAAGAAGAAGAAGAAGAAGAAGAAAAGCACATTGGTGACTCTCCTGTCAGCCGAGAACAACGATCTTATACAGTTTACAGGTTTTAATCAAAAAGATTGAGAAATGGGTGCTTGGCCTGGTGAGTCTTTATTTCTTCTTCCACATTCGATGGTTGAGTCAGAATTTGGTGTAAAAAATTTTACCCTCAGTGTATATAAAAATAAATCATTGTCATTACTGTTATCAAAAATATTAGCATAAATTATGTTGAAATATTTTTAAGTCCATACTGTCAGTCCATATAATCATGTATCAGTGGTTCAGACTGCTGGTGTAATGCTGTGGGGATATTTTCAGCAATAACATGCTCTGTTATTGACACTCTCTAAAAAAAAGATCATAAAAAAGATCTGTATACAAAAACTGACATGGCCATCTTTTGCTAGATAGATCATAAAGGTCACAGTTTTTTTTATGTATAAATATATTTTTTACTTGTATATAATTTTAAGTGATTGTGTTTATTTTCTGAATCAAAATTATAATACATACAATCATGCAAAATGTTTTTACAAAAAATAAGACATTCATAATATTAAGGATTCTACAACATTTCATATAAAAATTGTCTATTTTCCCAGCACACTTTAAACATCTGTTTGATGGTGGTGCCTCTTTATTTTGGAATCATGTACTTTATAATCATATATTTAGTGAATGCTTTGTCTTCAGTATTCAAAATAGAGGACAATATCTTGAACCAGATGATGTTCTCACTGATACTAAAATGCACATATTTTGTGATAAAATGTAAAATAAAGGAGATTACACCACAACTGTCAAAAACACTGTAAAATAATATAAAGTGAACATAATTAATATAAAGTAATAATTCATAAACTTTTATTTTAATTTATTTTAATTCGGTTTTGTCGCAAGCCTCTGGAGTCTGCATACATCGCAAGAAGAATAATGTTTATAGCTATAGCCTACCTCGCTGGACATCAAGTAAATCTCGAGCATATAATAATCGCCATTTGCACCAGGCACGCGCCTAATGAACCGTTATCATGAACAAGGTCATATGTCGGCGCGTGTCAATTAGACACGAGCCCGCGCTGCGGATGAGATGATTAACCGCATGTCAAGCTGACGGGGTGGACATCCCGTAGAATGAACGCAAGTCTGTTTGAGAATCAGGCTGGTTATGTCTTTTAAAGTTGTTTGTCCGACGACACTTGTTTATAGGCTGCAGTGTCTCGAGGTGAAGGATGTCACGCGCATCCCTCCCGGTTTAAACAGATGAGCGTCACGGTAAGAGTCTCATATGTAAACATATCATTGCTAACGTTATATGTTTCGTGTTAAAAGCACAATATAAGTTGTCTTTTTGGCATCAAAAGAAATCTTACCTGTCCTGCTTCTCTGCACCGACGCGAGTGTCTGTCCTGTAGAGACGCTCACACACATCGCGCGCGCGCGCACACACACACCACACACACACACACACACACACACACACACACACACACACACACACACACACACACACACACACGGTGGTGTGATAATGAGTGATGGAGATAAGATACGTCAGTCTCAAGAGGACACAAAGACAGGTAGCAAAAACCGTTAATGAAACATATTCGGCAGACACTTTACTACAGTGACTATATCTCACCAAATATGACGTAAGGCGACGTAAAATCAGCCGCATCACCGTGCGCGAAATAGAAATGTCCAACGTGGGTCAGGACAGGATAAAGCCAATACAACTCATCCAACTATAGGCCTACTCATTGTCAAATTAATTGATGTGCCTTTAAAGGTCTGAGAATTATTTTTCTCTAGTGTTATTCACCAATTATTCCTTTAAACTTTTGCTACATTAATTATATAGTCAGGTTTTATTTACTACAACTTGTTTTGATCATAGAAATGGATTTAAATTAATTATTTGATCTTTAGCCTATTTGAATGAAAATTGCTATTTTTTTATTATCACAATTTGACAATTAAAAGAAGTAAAAATTTTGAAAGAAATAGGTATTGCAGGTAAAAGTGAAAACAGGCATATAGGAACAAATTTCGTTGAGAAATCAATAGCAAGTTTTACAAATGATAACAAAGAAGCATGCAACACATTAAATTTTAAGTGAAATTTTGTGATCATGTTAAACATTCACAGATAATAGTAAAATCACTGTTGTATAGTGCCTGTCTTTTTTTCAGCAATGCTTGTTCCAAAAGTCTATTTTCCATTAATTTCTCCTACATAATTATTCATTATTCTTTGTCAAAAGGTTTTATAAGCCATAAACCAAACTAAGGAAGAATCACAACAACACACATTTTGATTTGCATCAATGTGCATAAAAATATAATAAAATAATGAAAGTATATAGCTGCAATTCAAAATATCTATTTAGATATTTATTGCAAAATATGTATATGTTTTTGTATTTTAAGAGCAAAGAGAGATTGACTGGATTGCATTATTTGCAGTGTTTCATAGGATTGGGCGAAGCTAAAAATCTTTGATGCGTTATTTTTCACTGCAACTCTCTAATTGGTGATTATTTCTATGAAGAATCATGGGTAATGAAGTTTTTCATCTAGTACACACTCCCAGAAATAAAGTTACGTGAGCTGTCACTGGGGTGGTACCTTTTCAAATAGTACAAATTTATACCTAAAAGGTCCATATTAATACCTCAAGGTTCTTCTTAAAATTTGTAGGTACCACAAATTTTAACGTACCACCCCAGTGACAGCTGTCGTATTTCTGAGAGTGCAGATTATTGTTTGAAAATAAGATAAATTACAGATAAGTTTTACAAAAACACATACAATAGTTTAACAACTTCAGAAATTACAACAGCCTGCCTTTAACCAATTTCTGTTTAACGGAGAGATTTTTTCAACACAATTCTAACATAATAGTTTTAACAACTTATCTTTAATAACTTATTTACTTAAAATTTGCCATGATGACAGTAAATAATTTTTTACTAGATATTTTTCAAGACACTTGTACAACTTAAAGTGACATTTAAAGGCTGGGTAATTAGGTTAACTAGGCAGGTTAGGGTAATTAGGCAAGTTATTGTATAACGATGGTCTAAAAACAATTTAGCTTAAAGGGGCTAATAATTTTGACCTTATAATGGTTCTTAAAAATTAAAAACTGATTTTGTTCTAGTCGCAATAAAACAAATAAGACTTTTTCTGAAAGAAAAAAATATTATCAGATATACTTTAAAAATTTCCTTGCTCTGTAAAACATCATTTGGGAAATATTTTAAAAAGAAAAAAATTAAAATCAAAGGGGGCTAATAATTCTGACTTCAAGTATATCAGTGTTGTAGAGTGCTCATCTATTTTTCAGCAATGCTTGTTCCAACAACAAAAAAATTGTCCTACATAATGTTTTTATTTTTCTTTGTCAAAATGTATAAGCCATAAACCAAACTAACCACCACATCATATTACAACATCACAAGTTTACATTTAAAGCAAAGTGCATAAGAAACTATAAAATAATGAAAGCATATAGCTGCATTCCAAAATATATAACGTTTATTGCAAAATATATATATTTAATTTTGTATTTGGAGAGATTGCATCATTTGCAGTGCTTCATAGGACTGGGCGAAGCTAAAAATCTTTGATGCATTTTTTCTTTGATGCATTTTTTCCCCCTACAACTACTATTGGTGAATTTTTCTGTATAGAATCATGGGTAATGAAGTTTTTCATGACACATTATTATTTGGAAATAAGATAAATTACAGATATGTTTTACAAAAACACATACATTTGATTCACAACTTCAGAAATCACAACAGCCTGTCTTTAAATATTTATCA
The DNA here is from genome assembly GCA_903798205.1 of Danio tinwini. Lineage (NCBI taxonomy): Eukaryota > Metazoa > Chordata > Actinopteri > Cypriniformes > Danionidae > Danio > Danio tinwini. Next base: position 3,792,371 of record CAIGQZ010001492.1, on the reverse strand, counting down.
GTTATTGTTAAATTGTACTGTTGTGCTCTATACTCAATACTCCAATAACCTTGTAAAACAACATTAAAAATATTTAGTCCAAAACATTTTCACGGCAATGTAGATGTTTTACTTGTTAATCAAGTTGTTTTACTGTGCTCTCAAAACCATCATTTTCTATCCTGTCATGCTTAGTAATTACAAAACCCAGTTACATCATCCTTCAGGAAGTGACATAATGTTGTGTGAAAATAACAGCACCACTATTAGTTAAGTCAGAGCAATTGATATGATGCATTTCCGATACCATATTAAAAGTGCGTGCATGAGTGTGTGTGTTAGTGAGAGAGAGAGGAAAGAGAAAAAATGCACAGAGAAGAATATCACATTTAATATACTTGGCAAACACTTGGTGAGGCATTGTGGGAGGAAAATGACACCCATAAATTAATCAAACCAGTGACACAGATTGACAGCTACTGTGCTTGCATGACTTAAAACAGAAAATAGTACTTTTTTTATAAATTGATTATATATTAATGTCCTGTTTGATACAGAAGCACACAAGATGTGTCTATATCTGTATAAATCTGCATCTAAAGTGCACTTAATCATTAGCCATCAAATAAAGCATTTGATAAATTACTATTGACTTTCAGAAACAACTTACAGGCATTTTACAGACTTCCAGGGCCAATCTGTCCCTGACTGAGAGCTTTAATTTTATTTTTTTATATACTTTCCTCTTATAATCTCTCTTAGTGCAGTTCTAGGGTCATTTGTAGTATACCAAGTGCTTATGATGGACCTCTGACCCAAACAACAAGAAAGCAGCTATTCAGGCTGCCATATTTCACTTTATAAACATAAACCTAATTTAAAAATATATATGTTATAAAAGACAAAAATAAGACATTTTAAGACTTTAAAGGGGCTACTGTACATATACTATAAAATATAATACATATTATTATCCATTCATTTATTCATTTTCTTTTTGGCTTAGTCTCTTTATTAATCAGGGGTCGCCACAGTGGAATGCACCACCAACTAATCCAGCCACGTGTTTTTTTTATGCAGCGTATGCTCTTTCAGCCGCAATTCAACACTGGGAACCGCCTATACATTCCTGCATTCACTTTGGCCAATTTAGCTTATTCAATTCACCCATAGAGCATGTCTTTGGACTTTGGGGGAAAGTGTAGCACCCGGTGGAAACCCACACGAACACGGGGAGAACATGCAAACTCCACACAGAAATGCCAACTGATTCGGCTGGGGACATTCTTGCTGTGAGGCAATCGTGCTACCCACAGCGCCACCGTGGCACCCACACATAAAATTTTAATAATTATAATTTTTTGTGTTTTAAAGGGATCGTTCACCCAAAATGTAAAGTTTACTCACTATTTGCTCTCCCATCAGCTTCCAAACATTTATGCATTTATTTCTTCTGTTGAACTTATGAAGCATATATTTTGAAAAACATTAATAGTAGGAAAGAAACTAAGCCGAAAAAAAAATGAATGAATGAATTAATTAATAATAGGATCCCAAATTCTGTTATGTTCGATAATATGCCTCAGTGAATTTATTTAATTCACTTACAACCTATTTATTAATAGTGGTTGTGGTTCTCAATGACATTTGTGATATGTAATAAACGATGACAGGTTTGAATTCCTGCACCTATTAATGGATGACCATAAAAGACTGCACATATTTTTTATTTTACTTTAACCTCAATGCGAGCAAGTGTATAATAAAATACAAACTATGAATCAGGTTTTATCGACACCTAGAGTACAAATGCCTATTTTACAGGAAACATGTTTTGTGGACACACTGTCTGTTGGTGCTGTAGATTTGCCCTTTTTTTAACCGATAAATTAATATTTTTGGTGCAAACATGCATTTACAATGGTATAAACTGGTAAAGGGGTGGTCAAATGTATATATACATTATCTATTATTTAAATTAGTAATATTTATTTAAGATACAGATAAGCGCAAACTATTTCTTAACTATTAAAGAGCACCCCCCCCCCACACACATCTTTTTTTGATGTTCTTCAAGGGGGATCAAGCGTTAATTAGGGGGGTCAGACCCCCCAAACCCTCCTGGAATTCTCACCCTGCTTTTATGTGAATATTTAATAGATTTTTTTGTTGCTGTTATACAAAAAGCTTGTAATAAACATTCTGACTGACTTCCAAGGTTGTCTGAGAAAGCATGTGGAGTAGACCAATTTTGTGTGAAGGACTCAGGATGTTTTTGTAAAAAAAAAAAATAAATTATATATATATATATATATATATATATATATATATTTATTTATTTATTTATTTAAGCAATATAAACAACATTTATGCGCTTATTCATCGGTATATAAATGGTATCCTAATTATCGTAAGCAGTATATATCTTCAGAATATTGAAGGCGTTGGATCATGTCAAGCCTGCAATTATTCATGAAAAACAATTCTAACTGCAGTTCATTTAAAGGCCACTAGCGTCGCTAATAACACGCTTCTGAATTCTAAATGTAGCCCTTTTTAAACGTTGTTTTCTTTTCTGAACTCCTTTACATAACAGTAAAAGTGCCCATATGTATTTTTAAACAAATGATAAATCAGGGATAAGCATAATTCAGCATTAGATCTCATGCCCTTATAAGCCTGATGTCTCTCTGCTGGAGCACATTCAAAATGGGGAGTAGCAGTACCATAAAAAGACATTCGCGCACACACACACACACATTCACACAATCTCTGAGCACAAACTGAGATTAATGCATGTGTAATCTCGCTGGAATGTGCAGTTTCAGAGCCCCAGCTGTACCCTAGTGCCAAACATACAGGTTATAATCCTCATCCACCGCATTTGCTGATATGAAACAGAGAAGAACATAATAGACTCTTTGGTCTTTGGCAAAGCTTCAGGTCACATGTATGCAGTATTGTATGCCTGTTGTAGTCCTTTGGTCAGTGAAAACGCTCACAGTGTAAGAGTATTGCGTTTCTATGGCATCTTCTTTTTAATCTTGACAAGGCCTTTCTCTACTAGGCAGCGGTAAAACTCCTGGATATACGTGTAAACACACTTCCAGTCGGGCTCCCGCATCCGCATCAAGTCATCAACGTCCAGCAGGGGAGGACAGTCTGCTAGTCTCCTACACGCATAAGGAAAATTAATCTTATTTGAAATTCAAACAAATTTGATTTGATATTTGAAAGCACCAAAATAACC